>JAJPGS010000578.1:0-68394 GCA_028654335.1 Alnus rubra | reverse complement strand
TTAAGTGAAGTTCTTCCAATTTTTTAATTGCAAAGAAAAATTTGAAAGAGCAAATGCATTTTGAAAAAAAGTACGTTTTTTTTTCTTCATAGAATTATGTTTGTTTTCATTCTCTTACCCATCTTTTGCATAAATCTATAATTAAATTTGTGAAATTTACATGTGAGTCTTGTGAATTTAATGAGATTTTTTTTTTTTTTTTTTTAAAAAAAAATGGACAAAAGATGATTAAGATAATTACACCAAACACAATTTTATTTTTATAAATAAAATTGGAAGAAGTCTTTGTCGGCATAAGGGTAGGGTACGTTTTTTATGGACGAATATTTGTGGTTAAAGTGGAGGATTTATTCGGAAGATGCTAAAATTGGGAGTATCCAATAAGGAATGTGCTCTCTTTCCTTGCAAAAAAAGTCCCAAAGGAATATCCTTTTAGTTTTCGATTGCGCTCTTCTAATTTAATGTTTTCTCCTTTGTCTTTTTGAATCGTTGACACCTTACCATCCAATCTTGGTATGGCTCCACCTTCAGCATTTCGGCTGGCCCATAATTGATAATTGTGGTTTTCATGTCTCAGATTGTTTTCCAAATTAGCTTTTGCAGTATAAGAAAGTCTACTCTTATAATTATGTTATTTGCATGCATTTATTCTGTACACACATTTATAATGGATGTGACATTTATGCATATATATAGAACCCGTGTAGGATAGGTCCTACATGCATGGGTCTCACACCTATTATAAGTGTTATTTGCACACTCATTTTATACATACATTTACAATGGGTGTGGAATCCTAGAACACATGTATGTATGTACAAATATCATTTTTCATTGTCACATAACTTGATAATTTGATTGTGATTTTTTTTAAAAAAAAAATACATGTGTACCATGGCAGAAGAACAATAAGAAGTATAAACATAAACTTCATATATTATATATATATATATATTAAAATTTTGGACATCTTTCAAAAAGAGTGAAATGATGTTGCCATATTTGATATTATTACAAACATTTAGGAGAAAATTTCTCTTAGTCCTTGTGTTTTATTTAGGTCATTATATAAAAATAAAATAAAATCCCATTGTTCTAATTGTATCTAAAACACTCCTTTATGCCATTAAATTGTTATCAATTAAATTATTCCATTCAATTCCATATAGCATGCATGTACAAGCCAATGGTCCTTGTTTACCACTTTTCCTCTCCAAGATCTTTGGATCAAAGTTACTATCGGGATTTAGTGATTTCCCGAGATGTTTCGGTAAATCTTGAATTGAATCTTTCCGGGACTTCCTTCATACATATCGGTTGAAATCTTCTGCGGAGTACCTATTTCTCGAATAATATTATGTGCCTATTTCTCCGGGTAAACGCCGTTGGTACTACGTTCTATTATTGCCTCATCAGGCCTTTGTCTTCATGGGCTTATATGAATTTGATTAGCCATTCCTTGTTGGTTATGAGAATATTTCTCAACAATATAATATATATAGAACAAGCTCAAGTAATTTTGAAAAATAAACTAACAGAGTTTGAACAGATAATTTAGTTCGATGATAAGTTCGAACTCAACTGTATTCAAAAAAGAAAATTAAACAATTGAACTTGAACATTCAACACTCAATTCACATTCAACATTCAATATTCAATACTTGAACTTGAACATTCAAAATTTGAAGTAATTCGTGTTCAAAAAAGAAAATTAAACAATTGAATTTGAACATTCAACACTCAATTCACATTCAACATTCAACACTTGAACATTCAAAATTTGAAGTAATTTCAAATATAGCAATGCTAGGACTACATTTTTATTGCAAAATTATTTCACAATACTAATGTGGCATTGACATTCACTATTTTCTTTTCTTTTTTTTTAAAAAAAGATACTGATTTCATTCATCTCTAAAAGATAGAGCATATGTTGCTCTAATAAAAAAAAAATATACATATCACAAATACAACATGGAATTTCTTTCATCGAAACCTGATCTATGATTTGTTTAACAGCTGTTATGACTAACCCATGGGCAACATAGTTTACATCACTTCTAACATGGCTAATTTGCAACTATGCATCAAGTTAAGCACTCCTCGTGCATCATCCACAGTTTTCCATATCTCCACCAATTATGTCCATTGGCTTTGACAATATTCACAACTTGGAGCGCATCAACTTCCATAATAATCTTTCGAAGCCCCAAATCTTTGCTAAATTATGCTACATGTCGAGCAGCCAAGGCTTCCGCTGCTACAGTCTCTAGGCTCCCCAATTTGGTCATACTTTGCGCTACAATTACATATCCCTTATGGCCCCGTACTGTAGCACCCATAGCCATTCGCCCATTAACCTTATCAACAGACACATCCCAATTTACTTTTTACATATATGCTGGGGGAGCTTTCCATCTGTTTTTTTTTCCACCCTTTCATTCTCTAGCATCCTATTACTTTCCTTCACATTTACCTTCTTGTATTCTTCAAAAGACTCAATTGCCCCCGCGCCACTAGGTTAGGATCTAGAAACTCACCCTCATGAACTATTGTGTTTCATCTGAGCCATATTTTCCTTGAGATCATGACAAATAATTCAAATTCTTTAGTACGCGCGAGAGGACAAAATTGTTCATTTACTATACCTTGTTTCAATAGGTTTGCTTTGGTAGGCAATATGTAATGACATGCTCTCAATAGAAACATCTTAACTATATTTGGCAACTTCAGATTCCAAATCAAACTCTAAACTCCACTACCTCCCAATTTGTTTGATCCTTCTCCTCTCAGTAAATCTTGTCTTTCTTTTTCCAGGTGATATGCGATACGCACAATGAACTATCTCTTATAGAGGCACCTCTCCAAATCATCACATTTGGCTAGTTGTAGCAACTCAATGGTAGCTTGCAAATAACCTGCACGTCATCTACAGTAAAGATCTCTTTAAGAAGAGAAATGTCCCACCACTTTGTATCATGATCTATGAGATCACACACTTTAGCATTCAACGCTAATATTCTCCTTGGCGACTGAAAAGAAATATGTGGTAGGAGTTGGAAGTCATTTATCCCCCTAAATTTTCACCGTTGACCAATCACCAATCCTCCAAATAAGCCCTTGTTTTAGCAGATCACCCGCCCCTAGAATGCTACGCCATGTGAATGAGGGGCGATTACATAACTCCGCTTCTAGAATCGTGCAATTAGGGCAATAACATCCTTCATAATTCTTGCTACCAAGCTATCAAGATTATGTAATAAACACTAACATTGTTCGGACAGTAGTGCTTTGTTAAAGCACAGTTGATCCCTGAAGCCCATTCCTCATTGAACATTAGAATGCCCCATTTTCTCGCTCAACTCATTAAGTGGATCTTAGATCCTTTCTCTTGGTGTCCCCACCAAAACCTCCGCATCATCAAATTGAGCTCCTTGCAATGAGTTTTTGGTAACTGAAATACAATCATATTGTAAGTAAGTATTGCATGGACCACTGCCTTCAACAAGATTTCATTCCTTGGTTGCGATAAAAACTTGAGCTTACGGTCATTCAGTCATTTTCATACCCTATCTTTTATGCTCTTGAACACTTGTGTCATGGATTTACCAATTAGAGCAGGTAACCCCATATATTTATCATATCTTTGCGTAGTCTAAACACTAGAGATCTCCAAAATTTTGTCCCTGACCTCTTGACTTATATTTGTACTGAAGAAAATTGATGTTTTCTTAATGACCTCACATTCTCATAAATGGTCAACAACCTGGCCAACCTACACCAATTTAGTGAATTTGCATTGCAAAAAAGTAAATAGTCATCATCAAAAACAAAGATGAATAAGTTGATGGCCCTTCTTGGAAGTTGGGGACACTCTTGAGAACCCCCATGATTTCCGCATGATGTAAAAGGGAGCTCAAAGCCTTCGGGCATAGAATGAACAAATAAGGAGAAATGAGATTCCCTTGTCTAATTCATCTAGAAGGAACAATTCTCCCCGCTGGATTACCATTCACAATAATATCATAGTTCACTGTTCTGACACAGTTTATCACAAGTCTAATCCATCTATAGTCAAACCCCATCCACCGCATCACTCCCTTCAGAAAATTCTACACAACCTTATCATAGGCTTTAATCATATATATCTAATTTTGAAGCCATATAACCATCTTTCCTCCACATTCTAGTATGCATAAAGTGTAATGTCTCATAGATTATCAGTAATAAGTCTTCAAAAAATAAAGACACTTTGGCATTACACCTTCTGTATGTTAGCTAACACCTTCTAGACAATTTTATATATGACATTACACAGACTAGTGGGCCTAAATTCACTTGCTCTATATGGGTTTTTGACTTTTGGAATTAGTAGCAACTTAAGTGAAATTCAAATCTTTATTTCAATGGCCAGAGTATAAAAAAAATAAGAACCACATTACATTACTCCTCCCCCACAATGGCCCAATTCTCATGACAAAAAGACATCTACAGTATTGTGCATCTCATACCACTTTTTATTAGCCACAACTGACAACTCTATCCAATCGCTCCTGCGTAAACTGTTGCCCATATCTCCTATTATTCCATATAAATTTTGGATCATAGAACCCCAAATCACTTAGCTGGCAATTCTCCAAAGTGTTCTTAAACGCTTTCATTTGACTCCCTAGGCCTTCCACATGCACTACATTTCTGTGAAAGGTCTAATATTCATTGAAGTCTCCCAACATGCATATATACATCCACGGCACCGGGTCATACTTTAGAAAGATGTCACAATCGTTCACACGCTTGATGTCTCTTATTCACTTTTGGATGCCCTTAAAAACCAATAAACTTTCAACCACATGCAACCAGCTTCATTTATATTTACGTGTCCAATTCAATATTAGATCAACTATTATTTAAACTAAAAAAATAAATAAAAACCAAAGGTAAATTGATTATGCTATATTAGCATAGTAAAATAATTATATACGGAATAAAAATATAATTTATAACTCTACCCTTTCAAATAATGGTAACTTGAAGGTACGTGTACATGAATTGAAAATAGAGGGTTTAAAATCTAATCGATTGAAAAAGTCATAACCCTACAAATCCGCAGTTGCAATAAGTTGAATTTCAAACCTTTTTCCTTTCCCTTTTTTTTTTCTTTTTTCTTTTGAACAAGAATATTGTACTATTACGTAACTATAAATAAGTGCGATTAGTTCAGATACCACCACGATCCAAGGGTTTGAAATGCAATAGTCAAAGATGAAGCCTCTTTTCAAACACGTGGAAGCCGTCTGTGCATATCTGCTTCAGCCAGGTTACGTAAATTCACACAAATTCTTTTTCGGGCCTTTCTAACTGCAGAAAATTATCATAACGTTTCCCGTCGCTCTGACCTTAAACTCTGCCCAAACTACAATTTTTATTATTATTATCATTATTTTTCATATTTTCAATAAAAATCATTTATTTTTCTAATAAAATATAAATCTTTTTGTACCCAACGTAATCTTAATACCAATTATCATGGGTGTCAAAAAAAAACTAAAATACCAATTATCATGGAGTCAACTTTTCTTCTAAGTATAAGGTTGATGGACTTTTCCCTTCATTGAAAATTCATGAAGAGACGATTTTGTGTATGTTAGGAAATATTTTTCCATTAAGAGAGGATTTTGTGAATGTTAGGAAATATTTTCCAACAGTAAATAAATAGGCTTATTAAATCTGTGTAAGCCCATTAAATTATTAATATATGAAACTCAGAAGATTGACTAAAGCTTAAGGCCCATCAAGAAGTAATCTACATAAAAGCCTGAAAAAATCTCAGAAGTATTAAATCCAGGATATCAACAGTAAAAAGTATCAAATCTCGAGATATTGGGAGTTTTGCGCCGGAGATACAGATCCCGGATATGTTGGGAAGAAATCTCAGAGTAAAAAAATCATTTTTCATCTTATCCAAAACAACAATTGAAATTCAACAACAATTGAAATTCCGTTTATAAGTAAGTGCAAACCACCAAGTATGTGATAGATGAGAATGGAGAAGGGCACAACACCAAGAAATGTTTATATCTCTGAGTGTCAAAGAGAATTACACCAAATATAGGGGTATAATGTGCAAAATCAACGAAGTTCTTCATTTGGTTCATTTCATGGCCACGTTCAAATCAAAAACAAAAACCACAACCTTCACTTCACAAGCACAAAACACCAACACAAATCTCTCTCTCTCTCTCTCTGGTTTCCACATGAGAGGCTAAAACTTGAGCGACCCAATTGAAAGAAGAATAAAGGCCATGGCTTTTCTTCTACACAACCTCTCTCCCTCTCTTCTTCTCCATCACAAACCGAAAGAAAAAGCCTTCATTCACCAATCACTCTCCCCCCAAGCAACAAAACCCGATTCTCACGCTCCCCTCTTCCTCGCTTCTCCTTCTGCCTCCACCAGCCTCCAAACCCCTCCCCTCCAGGGCGTGGCTCGGGTTAACACTCCCCCTGGTGCGCAGGATAATCACCAGAAGGACGACTTCTATCTCAACCTTGGCCTTGCTGTACGGACACTCCGTGAAGACCTCCCTTTGCTATTCACCAAGGACCTCAATTATGATATTTACAGGTGATTTCCTTATCTGGGTTTGTTGTATTTTCCAGGGTTTAGTGCTCTGTTTCTGAAAACGTTGGGATTTCGATGTTTTCAGGGATGATATTATATTTGCAGACCCGTTGAACACGTTCAGCGGTATTGAAAAGTACAAATTGATCTTCTGGGGATTGAGATTTCACGGTAAAATCCTGTTCCGCGAGATTTCACTTGAGGTATTTAGGATTTGGCAACCTTCAGAGAATGTGATTTTGATAAGGTGGAACTTGAAGGGCGTCCCTCGGGTTCCATGGGAGGCGAAAGGGCAGTTTCAGGGCACGTCGAGGTATAAATTGGATCGAAATGGCAAAATTTACGAACACAAGGTTGACAATTTAGCGTTTAATTTCCCGCAGCGGCTCAAACCGTCTGTTTCAGTGTTGGATTTGGTGGGTGCTTGCCCCGCGAGTCCTAATCCGACGTTCTTGTTTGGGCCGGTGGATGTCGATCCATCTTCGTGGGTGCAGTTTTATCGGGCGGTAAGGGAGACATTGGATCAAGAAAGTAGCTTTCTTTCACAAGATGGTTTGGTTTCTTGTTCATAGTTAGTGAGCTACAGCAACTCATACCTTGAATTTATACGTATATATATTATATATGTATTAGTATTTTTAGTGCATTTCATTTTGTACGAAATATTATATGGGTAAATAGCAAATAAATAATTGTTTTTGTTGAAGAACAAGGGTGTATCGTATGTACATAGGCAGGTATGCTAGAGGGGATATCAATGTACGTACTTGTTGTTTTGGTGGGAGGCCGAGAAGCTATGGCATATATTGGTGAGCTCATACGGGACTGATATGTATGTATACAAAAACCTTGATTACTGCTTTTAGTGAATCTAGTTCTACATTTATTCTGTCACCAAAATGAATCCTATGATTTTGCTTTTTACCTTTAATTTCTTATATTCTTCAATTGCTTGCATTAAGATTAGCTCCCCCTGCTGTTTGACATTGTGCTCATCAATCACCTTGATTTTCTTGGGGTTTAGTGTGCAAGAAGCTCATGTTTATCCCTTTTCAAGTCTTCCTAAGGTGCAACTTTTCCCACTTTGCATCTCATATTGAAGCTTCTATGCGATCTTCACCAATAATCTTAATTTCCTCAACTTAGTCAATCCTTTGAAGCCCAAATTGCTGACCGATTCAAAACATAGTAGTCATCAAGATAGTTTTGTTTTCCTCAACCAAACCACATGGCCATGGATTACATTAGAGTATACATAAATAACATTGAAATAGAAGAGGTAAGTTAAAAAGAAGTTTATGCCCATTTTCTTTAAGCTTCAGGGCAGATAAAAAAAGGCCGATAGCCGTAGGCAGTTGGAAGCAAGAAAACCCCTGCTTATAAGTCAGGCAAGAAATTAACTTGCTGGATTAATTGGCCGGCAAATATGTGTTTTATCCACCTTTAAGTAAGAGTAGTTCTATTTAGTACACTTCTACACGATTGCCATATAGTTGGGATGACGTGAAACTGAAAATCAACATTTGATATTTGATTTTTAATTTTTATTTTTAACAAATATGAATTGAAGGGTTGATTTTTCACTGGCTAATCACCAAATAGCGTTACTCCTCTTGAATCCTGAAGAGGGAGCACCTTCGGGACTAGATGTGATTCTTGAAATATGTTTCTCCTGCTCTCTGCTTTGGAAGCTCTTCTTGATGTTATAATAATTCAAGAATCTGTATGGTCTAAAAGTATTCTGACTAGTGAGAAGGCAGCACTAGTTATTTGGAAGAGCCATATAGTGATTGGCAAGCGGCTGTAGGATGATTTATGGTCACAGCATCTGGAAGGAAGAAAGGGTGCACTATGCACATATGTCAAGAGAAGATATTGCGGCTTTTGGTAAAAAAAAAAAATCATTCTAGGCTCGTGCATCTTTTGAAAAAGAATAATGCTATTTAGCAGATTGTTCTACGACTATCATATAACTTGATGATATGATAGTGAAAATTAACCATTAGATTAGCAGTTGTAAAAATAAAATAATAAAAAAAAAAAAAATTAAATGACTGATTTCTATTGTTACATTATTTTATTTATATAATAGTCTACTAAAAAGCATTACTTAAATTGTTTCGTGTTTCTGGTGTCTAGTGGGTAGTGATTAAATTAGCAGAGCAGGGCGGCTTGGTTGTCTCCCGTTTTGTGGAGTGATGATCATGTGAGTCTAATATCCCATCAGTTAATAATCCTTTTGAGTACTTTTCTAGTCATAATCTTGTATGTTTTCTGTTCGCATATAAATATTCTCAAGGTACTGGCATAACCAGTGCTTCGATGTGTAAAAATATGATGTTTCATGCTTATCCCATGCTCAACTTTGAATTGTAGGAAAATTATCAAAGTATTTCTGCCAATCAAAGGTTTAAATTACTTGCATCCATTTGATTCTAATTCAAAAATATAAATGATTTTACGCTGGCATTGGACATGGCCTAACGAATCAATGCAATACGTACTGTATTTGAAATGGAGAAGAGTCTACTCTTTATTTGAGAGGGACAAAATTATCATTTTATTTTATTATTGCCAATTTTACCCAATAAAGAACCGGCTTTTCTCCGTTTCAAATGAAATGGGAAGGACCCTTCTCCACTGTCAAGCAGCGGCAATGAAAACCATTAATTAGTGAACATACGCCTAGGAAAAGAAAAAGAAAAATAGTGAACGTAAGGAGTTACATACATCTTGGCATGTGAACTGTGAAATGGACACCAACACCAAATTTACAACATCAAAAGGCAAAACAGAAATAACAATCACAATACATGAGCAGCAGCTGGCAAATCAAGGCGTTTCCAAGAAATAATATGGAGCATGTCCAAGATTAACAACCAGCGGAGATGTAAAATCACTATGAGTTTACAATTGACTATATTTTTCCTCCAAGACTTGGACGAGAAAAAAGTGGGTTTTGAGATTTGCTCAAGTGATGAAAAGCAGAGTATCGAACAAAAGATCCTCACCTTCCACACTTTCCAGTAGAGCATTAGGTTTGATGATCTAATTACAGAGAGGAGAGAGAGAGAGAGAGGTTATCCACACGTCAAATCAAAGAGGAAGCCTATCTAAAGCTGTAATTGCTGCAACACAACTGAGATCAGGCCTTGTGTACTTCTCGTATGTGACTCTCAAGCGTTCTGTTCCAGCAGCTTTATGGAATCTTAAGATCATCTCCCCACAATCCCTACACGGTGATTCAATAAATATAAATAACATTTCAAAAGTGGAGGAGGAACTGAATCTTTTTGAAAAGTACCTGAGCTGGGATTCTTCATAGCGGGCGTGTTTGCAAAGCAGGGGGGTCCAAGCCGGAGTCATGTGGAGGGTACACCTTGCAACATAGACAGCTGATGCACACAGCAATGAGGGCTTAAACTTCAAAGCTTCATATTCAACTAAGCAGAGCTCAATGAGGTAGAATGCCAGGTGTTCAAGCTGGGAGCGATTTCCACAAGGAAAAAGAAACAATCAGCGAATTTAGGATTAAAATATATAGCTGAGCTTTTACCAACTAACAATTAGTAGAGAGGGCTATTAAAAGCTACTAGATACCTTTGTGTCTGACTGAGAAGCCTTGAGAAACCGTAACATAAACACGTAAGGAGTAGCCACATTAAGACGAAACTTCAATTGCTTAAGAACATGTCTCTCCTGGAGAGAAAAGCCGATGTATCATCAGCATCAAGCAAGTGCACACTATAAATGGTAGTCAAATTTTGACAAATAATCTACGCCATAGATTTGTATACAAAAATAAGAAATTAACACACTAACCAGCAGGATATTCTTAAAATTGCCAAAAGCAAGTTCATTTTGGACATTAACACATTAACCACAGGGGATATTCCAGCAGGATCAGACGGCAAAACCAAGTCATTCTCGTCATATTCCACAAGCCCTAGCTACCCATACTAATGGTGGTGTTCCCCAAATCTTAACTCAGTTACCATGAATTCATTTCTTTTGCAGGTTCCCAAAACGAAGGCAAACAACTTAACAGATCCCAAACATACAAAAGGAAAGCTCATCTGAATGTATTTTCCACAAGTCCAAAGCTAGTTTGTGTAGGAGTGCGCCACATTAGGTGTGGGCCTTTTTATGGTTTCATGTACTAGTTGGACCTCTCCACCTCGTCACTTAAACTTTATGGTTTAGAAGCTGATGTGAGATCGGCGTTTGGGGTTTAGACGTGAGAAGGAAGGATTTTTGTTCTTTCTTTTTGGGTGGGGGTGTTTGACTTGGAAAGTCCCACAATGGTTAGGTGTGACTGTTAGTGTGTTATGTACTAGTTGTGCTCCCCACGTTGAGAAATGATAAAATTACAACTCCTACACAACTCTCACACAACCCCCTCTCATATTGTGTGGGATCCACATGCATGGGACTCACACAATGTAAAAGGGGTTGTGTGGGAGTTGTGTGAGAATCACTCCCCCCCCCCCCCCAACACGTTATAACTTAAACTTTTAGACTGCATACTGTAAACAATTTTCCCCTCATCCCTTTTCACCACCAGAAACAAGCAAACCCAAAACTACACATTTTGATCTTAACACAGTTCCCGTGTGTGTGTATTTATGAGTTTCCAACTCACCCTGTCTATGACGGGTGTCAGCAATCTAAAGAAAAGAGAAATAACAGGTGAAGACAACCATACCATTGCAAGCATTTGGTCTCTTGTGTACGACTCAGCCGAGATACTAATTAAATCCTTGACCTGTATTATAGAGCATAAAAATCACAAAATCATGTATTTTGAAGAAAAAAAAAAGTCATATTGAAACTAATTTGATCAGAAAGAGCGTCAGTTGAACTTATTGATATTTACCCTAGGATGCCAAAAGTCCTCGTATTTTGATGCCAGCAAGAGTGCAGTAAGGCCAACCAACTGCAGTTCATCTTTCTTTATAGTAGCTTGTGAGAGATATCTGTCTAACAATGTCACCATGAGATATAGAGTTTCTTGCATTAAATCAAATTTGAAGTGCACCTGTAACAAGAGTGACCAACAATTCAGAAAATAAAATAGGCACGGTAATCAGAATGCATTGATGACCAATATCAGAAAAGCTTTATCAGAATGCTTTTCTGATCAATTGGTTAATCAGACTGCTTTATAAATTATAACCAATATGGAAAAAGCCAGGAGAGAGAAAAAATATGATGTTATCAGGATGCATTTGAAGAAAAGATATGTACCTCAATTAACCAGTTGATCAATATGCCTCGCATATGGGCTGTAATGTTTGTCTGAATCGACATGTAATTTGCTAAAGACAGATTATATGCCTGCATTCAAAAGTGAATTTGGCATAGGCAATAACATCAAACCAAATTGGTTTAGAGAGCAATGCTAGAATGCCAAATTCAGATAATAACCTAGAGCTAAGTATTTAAGGGGATGTTTCTCAATCTTGACAGAAGATACACGTTGGTGATCATTAAACCGAGCATAAACAAAGCGAATAATGCCAAGTAATTCAAACATGTTACTCCAGCTAAAGGTAACCAATTTTATGAAAGCTGCACAGCTTCTCTTGATAGGATATATTAGACAACAGAAGACCTAAGATCGCTCAAATCCTAAATTATGGCTAATTATTTGTTTTGAGAATGTTACTTGTTCTTATTTTCACATCTTATGACTTTTCTTTTTCTTTTTTGATAGGTAATAAAATAAATATATATAAAATAAATAAATAAATAAAACATAAGGCGCCCCTACGCATACATGAAGTATACAAAGGAAACCAAACACGAGCAAGCAAAAAACGAAAGAGAAAACCCGCAAAACCCTACAAACAGCCGAGACACCAAGACCCACAGCCCAAACCCTAGTCCCGCCAAAAGCACCCTAGACTACATTACATCAATAGTCCTTTTGCCTTTACCCCGGCTAGAACGAACACCCCTAACATCAAACATCTTACCACTTTCTACTAGGTACTAATAGCCTCTAGATCATTAGCTTTAGAAATTTCATAATGTTGAGTAAGCTAATCTCTTACCCTCCAGTGTCTTTTTTTGAGAAACAGACAATAAAAAACTAATGGGGAATACACACTGCAGACATACTTATCGAAATTATATATATATGCTGCAAATGTCCTCTTTCCTAGTGGACTCACTCGTGGGAACTTTTTCAGATCCATGTGTTTATTGGGATCCAAATTCTTTAGTTCCCTTCCTCTCTACTTTCTCAGTACTTCAGAAAATGGGTTACAACACTCGATAAATTTAAAGTAAAAGAGTGTCAATCCTGAGTAGAGAAACAAAAACGATAGAAAGGAAAGTACGTAATAGAGAAGATATATTAAACATTACCTCTGTTACCCAATAGTACTGATAAATCTCATCAACATATTCAGCGACTTCCAGTTGATTGCGATAGTCATCAATACTTGGTAGCTTTTCCATCTTCATAACTTCACCACATTTCTCTAGTAACTGCAAGACAATACCGATTGTAATTAAAATTCACAAGAAAAGGGTAAACAGATTATTAGAATATGGTATGCCTCAACCTTTGATCTAGCCATCAAGGAAGATGTATAAGATCTCCTCCGATCTGATTTCCTCCTGGCAATGATATCTGATACAGTCCTTGGATTGCCATCAGCATCAGATGAAAGCTGTCCTTGAGCGGCTTCATGGGGAACCACTATTGCAATATTCTCAGGAAGAGAAGATGCCACAGCATCCTCCTTGTTCTTGGATGAGATTGCAGCAACAGATCTCTGTTTTTTAAGATCTGATGTGTTCTTGGATTTTGAAGTCCTTCGAGCTTGGGTAGCCTGGAGTGTAGTCTTCACAATTGGCTGTATCATTAATGACATTAAAAAAAAAAAAAGGATTCAAATTGCTAGAGCTTGTTAAAATAACATTGACACATCTAGTGTTGATATACTGACTACATTTTGATACCATTGCATTGAAAGGACAAAACTTGGCTTCGACAGTAACCTGATACCCACTAAACTATTCAAAATGGGGATGAACAAAATGAAAGTGCTTGAGGGGAAAATATTGTAAAGCTATCACACACATGAACTAAATCTATATGCCGCCGTCTTTCATCAATAATGGAAACTGTCAAAAGAAAGGTTCAAATAAATTGGCAGATTTTACTAATGGCTTTAACCACCCAGATATATGTCTTGCAAAGCAGAGAAACTTGTGATAGCAAATGTAATAAAACTACCTTGACCAAGAACAAAAAAGCCTAAACCTAAGCTCCAAGTATGAGCACGACCAAGCAAATCTCAGCTTAAATAACTGTCATGAGACCGCTAAAAATTATATGGCAGCTGATGTAATGCCCTCATGTGCTAAGTGCAGCAGGGTATACCTCAAAATATACTGAGACAAAATCCAAAGAGACAGCTATCTATCGTTATGTAACAACCATTTTATATTCCACATGTCAAAGGTTTTGTTGAGTAAAACTAATCCTCAGCTTGGTCTTTTTACTTTCTGTGAATCAAACTTCAATTCGGAAATGAACTTTTCCCGCACATTCATATCATACAACGTATGATAGGCCATATTAATTGAATAACCTAATATAACGGAAATGAATTATTTAGTTAAATGATTTGAAACCTCAACATAATATGGTTATTTCTTTTTCATTCTAGAGTAATATTGTGATCAAAGAAATTAATCAACCACCACTTCACTGCTGAAGTGACAGAAAATATTTTGAAACAAATGGAGTATTGATAGAATTAAGGCAAGCTTGAAAACAGTAGAACAGAACTATCACAACAACGTGAAGCATCCTTAACATCAAAAGAAAGCACATACGCTACATAAAACATGTTACATACCCTGACAGATTTTCTTGGCAATGCACGAGCCTCGACGTTAGTTTCACCCCTGGAAACATGTAAACTAAAAATATAAATTGCTAATTCAACCAAGTAACATTAAATAAACTTGCATGCAGTTTCAATGGCAGTAGCAAAAGAGAGACTACTAAGGTTGACGTCAAGTTTCTCTGCCCCTCTTTTTGAGAGTGAAAAATATAAAGGAAATAGGATAAAATATGAAACATTCAAACATCTCATTTTCTCTGAGAGCTCTTTAAAGGCTTATGCGGCAGCTAGTAGAGATAACAAATTTGATGCCAAACACATGTTCATAAGTAGTGCTAAAGAAAGAGCATGGTAGGAAGAAACTGGTGGTCCACACTCCAGCATGTGTTAGCGGCAAAAATAAAAGATAAAAAATGACACTCAAGAACACACTGCTTCTCATCCCGAAATCCTGAGTCGTTAGAAAAAAAAAATTATAGAAAAAGGTGCAATTTCAGTTCCAAATGTTGAAAGTTTAAAAAAGGACCACAATACCACAGTTCACAAAACAAAGTTGAAGAATATCAGAATTCATGAAACCTTGTGTGTTTGGATACAGAATTTTGGAAACAAAATATGATTCTGATTCTACTTTTTTTCAAAAAAAATCATATTTTATTCAACTTTTTCAAAAACAAATCATATTTTATTCAACTTTTTCTAAAAAGTCAAACCTCGAAATTCGCAAACAGAATAAGAATTCAATTCTGATTTCAAAAATTCAACACCCTCTCTGCAATGTTTTATTAGCGAAAAATTATGCACTAGAATACCTGATTCTCATGAAACCTTTGCATCAGATCAATCCATTAGAATATTTAGCATCTTTAAAAGCGAAGAAATAGTTAAGTCCTCTCATATTATTTTATTAGTCGCACTCAGTGTCTCTTTCTCTTATCCAGTGGAAGTAAGGTTGACTGTACTGCTGATTTTTATACCTGATTGCTACTAAAGTCTAGCCATAGTTGTCACATTTGCTATTTCCCGGTCATCCTTACCCTTTCACAGTTATCACACCCATGTAACAAGGTCTTTAGTAAGTATTATAAACACAGTGAAAGATACAGATTTAAAACGTTCAATGCATAAACTAAAGCTATACAGAATGTATATAAACTCAAATGGATGATTGGGATAAACCTCATCAATCCAAATTTTAAGCTAGAATCACATTTTTCTGCTTGTATTCTGTCAAAATATGACCACAAGCTGATTTATATGCTTCAGCTGACAATGTTAGCAAATAAACACACTCCCATGCCATGTGCAAGCCTTACAGAATGGAACTCTGATGGGCAAGAAATCACACTGTCGTAACATTTATGCAGAAGAGGAATTGAATGAACAACTAGTGAGACTGGCAAGAGTTTCATCAATCTGGCTGAGAGAAAATAATGCTTGAATATATCATCATGACTCACATTATTATGAAGCCATCACTTGCTCGATTCTTCCAAAGATGGCTCCTACCACTGTTTACCCGGGATGCTACTTTCTTGCCAGCTTTACCAACTGAACCCAGCAATAAAATTAGCAAAGACAGAGAAACATAGTCAATGAACTTTAGTGTTGAGTAGAATGCGTAAACGAATACAGCTGGTCAATTATGATTGATTTTGTAAAATTTAGGATGGCGATTATTTTAGAGAGTATTCTTCACATATGATGTATATATTATACTGCATCATTCCTACAGGTTCTTGCCAACTGTAGCACTCAAGTAAAAATAAGTCAATAAAGTCAAAAACACATCTTGATCAGCATAAAATTTTGCCATTGCACGTGCGAAGAACTAAATCACCATAGCTACCTAAATATCCACTCTTTTCTTTGCCCTTGTCAGAACTTCCAGCATTTTCCTACAAGCAAGACAGAACAAATATCAAAATAAATTTTTTAAAGAGAGAGAGAGATCCTGCAACCAGAACATAGAGCCGGGGAAAGAAACAACTCATTAGAAAAAAGTAAACAAAGAAAACTTCGTAATGAAGCTCTCAATCTGAAATGAAAAGAAGAAACAAAAAAGATGCATATGATTATGACAACCTTCGGGATACTTGCATCTGTCTGGTTCACCTTTTTTAGCACCGGCAAAGACTTCCTTCAAGCAGGGAGGGATAATAAAAAATTGCATCACCAGTACATACATTTATTCATATCACATAAACCAAATAATATATTGAAGATTTACATACCTGTTTGACAAAAGATAATTCCTTGTAGTAATCCTGATAAAAAAAATATATATATATAAAATGTAGGAGACGTCTAAAAATTTAAGTTTTACAAGATATGAGCTACATGAGAGTTTCAAAAACTCTCATTGGTATCAACATAACTGTCTCCAAATCAAAGTGCTTATTCCCACAATATGATGGGGAGAAAAAACCGAAGTCACACATACCTGCCATTTGTAACAACACAGCTTTGACCCATGTTCTTGTCCCTGTTACCATCTGCAGAGGGATTCAAATCTTTAGAACTTAATATTTTGCAAAACAAGTACCTATTTATATGCTGAATCATAGAAATAATGATAGTAAAACTTATAAAGGATAACAAATTACCTCTCTTGGAAGTATGTATGTCACCAACACCTTGACTTACATGTTCCTGCACTTTTTCCTATATTAAACAATAGAAATTTCAGTATTTCTTACAGGCAAAACCAAACAAAAGAAAGAGTGATGGATGTCAATGTTTGCTAGCCTCAACAAAGAAAACCCCGTCACAAACCTTCACTAGAAAAATTAACCACCAAAGAAAAAGAGTTTCTTACAAACTCGGATACAGATACAATATTCTTAAATTTCCTATAAGACAAGTGTTAGAAATGGGGGGGAAGAGAAAACAAATTTTACCCATGCTATCACATTGACTAATTTTAAGACCTTGATCATCATTGCAAATACAAAAAGTAGATTTTTGAAACTCATTATGATACTTCATTCATTGTTTGCTGTAGTTTGCCCTTCCCAATTACAATATGCGTTTCTTTCTAACAAAAGATCTATTCCACCCCCTTATTTCAGATTTATTACTTTTAATTGAGAGAAAAAAAAAACCTTTTGGTGAAAAGAAGAATAATTAACTAAATATCAGAATGCTACAAGACTACAATGAAAAGTTCATGTATCATTTAGCTTCACTAAGTTTGTCATTTCAATATAACATCAATCTTTGGAATGGGCACTTGAAGAAGTTTTAAAACCATTTCACCACCATTTTCGAGATGAAGCAATAATTATGCAATATTTTGAATTTGCTATTCCATTCATCTATTTAATGTAATCATACATTAACAAAAAATTATGATCAAAGTTAGAAACTCAATTAAGTACAAGTTACCTATAAAATAAATGAGTAATTGTTCAGAATGTTTTATCACTTTGTGGTATGTAAATTATAAAGAAAAAAACCAGAAGCATAAGATCAATTCAATGGAACTCAGAAGGAAGAAAACAAGAATTAAGCAAATATTTAAATTGGTTTTGGTTTCTATACCATAAAAGATTTCCTCGACGAGACATTCATAATGCTTCTGCTTGAACCCAGTGAAACCCTAGAAAGAAATATTGTTAGATGTTATTTGTAAACAATTTACTAGTATGGAGAAACAAAAGAAAAAGTTAAATAAAAGATAAAAATAGAGAAACATCTGTATCCTAGCCCAACTATAAAAATTCCATCTAGTGAATACCTAAATACCATTTTTCTATTCACTTAGTTGTCAATTGCAAATTTAGATCATTGAGTAAATAATAACAATTAAGGAATGTATCCACAATCCAGCTAGCAAACATATGTAAGCGAAACAAATTAAAAGTGTAAAATTGGGTTTGCACTAGAAACAACAACAAAAGCTTGTCTAAGCCCTGAAATTTCCGGAAGCGGGTGAAGTTATGTCATAGTTGCAGGGTGGTGCCTGGTCCAACATTCTCCCACTCAACTTTCCCTTTGTCCGAAACACCTTTTCCCAATCAGCATTAGCCAATACCCTATCTTGTTCATTAGCGCAAGGGCTTTCGTGCTAGCGTGCTCGGTCATTGCTTGTTGGGTATACACAGTTACGAAAAACCAAACCATGACTTTCTTTTATTACACCTGCTCGGTCGGAGATAGATGCTACTTAACTATGACTACTCGGCAGTCTCAGAGACCGAACTGATCTATTAACACTTAGCCTTATCTATTAAATTAAGTCCATGCACCTACAGCTCGATCTACTAGCGCTCTCTTCGATCCTTCCAGGTCAAGACCTTTGCTTTACTCTCCCTTATGAACCCTTGGAAGAAAGACTCCAAAAGTTGCAAGATCATGCCGAGAAAGTTGAAAAGCCACAGGCTCTCGTTCATCTTTGAAATTTTCATTTCTTCGCAGGGCTTGGAATATACCAACATATATTTTTCTTTTGAAAAAGTCACCCAACAACACCTCCAACCGGAGTAAACTAAGAGCTCAAACCATGAACATGCAGAGAAAAAGAGTAATATTTTTCCATTAAAGACTGTTCTTCATAATCAAAATTGCAACGGTCTATACACTCTAAAACTAGAAATGCTTCATTTTGACATGCATATAGAGGAAAAGGAATGATGATGGTGCTGATACTCATGGTTCAGAGTGCATACCTTTGCAAACATGTTGTTCCCTCACTTTTACCTTTCCTGCAATGCAATAGAGCATGTAGCTTTAGAGCTACTAATTCCAGGGCCAAAAAGGCTAAAAAAAAAAACTATTCTTCCAGCCTTTCTTTGTAAGAAAAATGACAAGTATCAATCAAGGGGAAGGAAATGACAACTTCTACTCCAGATTTATATATTTACAAGGCTTTTAACTCTTAGCATATATGAAAAAAAATATGGGAAACAAACAACTCCAACAAAAGGAAAGAAGGTAATATTGCCATAATCAAAAGATACTCACATTAGCTTAGGGCCATCACGCACTACATTCCTTGAAGAGATGACCTGGACATTGCTGACATCAGCCAATGCTTTTCTTCTAACAATTTTACTCGCTGAAAAAGTCCAATCTAAAACTGTTAAATATAGCTCTCAAGGCATAACTCAAGTTCTGTTGACAAAGTTACTCTAGTTAAGCCTTACCAGTACTAACAACTTTCCTTTGCTCTTCTCCATATTATTCAAACCACCCTTCATAGGAGTAATGAAGATAAATTAAAACTCAATACCCAAAAAGCGTTGGTATTATCCAATTATCTAGGCTTTGCCACAAACTAAAACAAAAATTACCAATTACGGCGAAAGGGACTGAAGTAGTAATACCTGTGCCATAGTTAGATTAGCTCCTTTGTTAACAGTAACAGATTTTCTTCCACTGAGAAATCAAAAAGAGTAAAGAAATAAAAAAGAAGAAAATTAAAGTTCTCCTTACCCCCAGGTTGGTCCCCAGGAAAAGCAAATAAGAAAGAAGATAAATGAGTTTTTTGTTTAATGTTGTTTTCATTTCTAAAAGTTGTCAAACTAACTCCAACTAAGACAAATAGCTGTAGAAGCAAATTGAGCTTATGTATATGTTTTCAAAGGCACCAACAAAATGAAAAGCGTGCGATTCTATGTTAAAGTAATTTTTACACCCCAATTTATCTCAACAACAGTAGCCAGTGTATAAATACAAAACTAACCTTACATTGTTGCCAATTGGGCCCATAAAAACAGAAATAAACTACTGAGGTGATGCTCAAACAGTTGAATCGAGAACTTTCTCGGAGTTTCTAAGTGTATTGGGTTTATTTTTCCTTCAGTCCAAAATTCTCTCTTTATTTTTGTGATTTAATAGGTTTTAGTCTAATAGTCAACTTAGGACTCCTAATGATAGTAGTGGAAGAAAGAGAGTCCTTGTATAAATATTGAGTATCGAGGCACGTCAGCCTATTAGTGTTTTCTCTCTTGTTCTTATTTCACTGCACACTTGTACTAATCACATAGCCCTTGAATAGTGCTCTTCAATTCCTTCTTTACAAGTCCAAATCAGATGCCTTCTCCTACATCCATCGAAACCTTAAACGCCTAAAACTTTACAACCTTTAAGATCACAAGTCATCCCTCTAAACATCCTTCAAAGCCTCACTTGTTATTTCTACTGGAAAATGCTAGCAAGTCATTTCCCTAGTTTCAGCTTCTTTCATCTGCAAAACTCCCAATCTTTTCAAGCCACATTTTACTATACAAAACCTAAATATTTCTTCTAAGATTCTAAAACCCTTAAATTTGTTAAAGTATTGATTAAATAATTAAATTTACATCTTCTTATAGGCTTAAGCTTTTAGATAAGTGGTGATTTAACATGATATCAGAGCCAAAGGATCTGAGTTCGAACCTTGACTCCATCACTTATCTCACATTTCAATTAAATATTTCACGTGTTAGACCTCACTTATTAAAAGAGAGTTTGAGCTCACACGTGAGGTAGAGTGTTAAAGTATTGATTAAATGATTAAATTTACATGTTACTATCAGCTTAAGCTTTTGGATAAGTGGTAATTTAACAAAATCCACAAATTCTCCTCACCCTATGCCCACCACAAGCACATGCAGGACAATTCTCCCTAACATATCTTGCATCATAGCTGTTAGGATTTCATACAGTAATTGTCTTGTTTTATGCAAACCAAAGCAACAGAAAGCATAAAAGCCCATTGTTTCATTTTCTTTCCTCCCCTCGCTTTCCTAAGAAACTAAGTCTTCAGTAGGAATGCCTAACAAATTACAAGGAAAAAGGAAACGAAAATGAATAATTTATTCACTAAAAAATTACACGTACATGTTTTTGGCATCGTCTTTAACCTCTTCACTTTCCACATAAACCTTAAAATTTCTGACACCCACTGTACCAAAAAAAAAATGAAAGCAGCTAATATAAATTGCTAACCAATACTTTTACAATTATAATTGAATATCACACACACAAAAACAACTATAATTAAATGTTCACCGCCTCCATTCATGCCTGTGGCAGCCACCATTTCGTTCCGTCCTTGATTCCTTCTAGTGTTCTACAGAGAGACAGAGAGTGAGAATTTAACGAAAACGAACGAAAAAAAAAAAAAAGAAAGAGAGAAGGGCTACTATTTTCTGTGAGTATTTCTCACAATCTCTTGTGTTGTATGCCTAAATCAAATGACACAATCAAAGAACAAAAAGAATGCCGTAAATTTACTATTCTTCTCCCTTTCTAAACCCTTACCCCTTATTCTACACAATACCTAATTCTTCTTTTACCGTCCTCTCTCTAAACCGTAACTGTAACCGTAGATCTTTCGGTTTCTCCAATTCAAAACTTAGGCTTCCTAATTCTTGGCCTTTTTTCTTCGCACTTTACACGCACATATGTATATATGAACGTTTAAGAAAAGAAAACTGGGTTAAAGAAAGCGAAAAAGAGAAAGATTAAATGTAAAAGTACCAACTGAGTATAAGATCTGACAGAGAGAAATTCAGCAACTTCAAAAATTGAGACTAAGATCTTAGAAAGAGAACGCAAATTTCAGAGAGAGAGAGAGAGCGAGAGAGAGTTACCATTGCAAACGTTGAATCTGAATGGCTACGATCGCGCTCTTTGGTCTTGTTTTTGAAAAGCGGGCGTGTTTACATTAATACCCTTGTTCTTTAATTTTTTCCCCTCGTACCAAAAATAAAAAGAAAAAGAAAGTGTATTGGCCCATGCAGGTTTCGAACCTGCGACCTTCGCGTTATTAGCACGACGCTCTAACCAACTGAGCTAATAGGCCGTTTCGATAAACATTTTCGTATCATAATTCATAACATTTAAAGTCAAAAATTAGTATCACTACTACTTTGCGTGGCTATTTACTTGGTGGGGAATTGGGTTAACCAATTGTAAATCCTCTAATTTAAACTAACCGTTTTTGCGTTGAAAAATAGAAATAAGGAAAAGATGGGGGAGAGATAATCAATGGAAATTGTGAAGGGTTCAAATGTAAATATTTGATTAGCCACTCCCACCACCCTTTGAAAAGAATTTATTTATTTATTTATTTATTATTTTTTAAATAATAGTATTGATTCTCATTCATAACTTGAAACAACTATAGCAAAATAGCTCTAAAATAACCAGAGGAGAATCCTCTGATGGTACAAACATTCTAAGGCACTCCGGAATACAATGAATCCAAACTCGGTCCTATGCATGGTGTAATCCTGACTTCGCAAGCAAATGGGCACCTGAGTTTCCCGCACATTTGGGTGACATACCTCCCAAGACTGAAAAGAACGGAGCACTTCTTGAATATTTGCAATGATTTGCCCATGTATGGCCCATATGAAACTCTATTTTTTAATTGCAATAACGACTTGCAAGGAGTCACCTTCCAAAGCTATCTTTACCAAACCCCTACCACAGCAAAACTCAACTGCTTGCAACGTAGCCATTGATTCAGCAATCATCGGTTCCATGCTTGCTTGCACTAAAGAACTGGAAGCAACATAAATCTTTCCATTAGTTCCTAACGATGTAGCTCGATCATCCGGACAGCTACAACGACTGAAGCTTCTAAATACTGAGGGGCGTCCGGACGCCTTCAAAGGCCCGTTCGGATGGTTGCACAGGAACCAGCTGTTTCTGACTTGGAAATAGTATGGAATCTTCATAGACATCTTCTAGAAGCTTGTGAACAGACACATGGCATGAATTGAGACACTATCTATATTACTTGAAGACTCTGAATTAAACCAATATTCCTATTAAAAAGCAACATTTACATAAAGTGTTTTTGTCAACCAGAATGTTGACAATATAAAATACTAACACTACTCTCGCAAAAGCACGCTTAACTGCGGAGTTCTGATAGGTTCATGGCAATCACGGCTTTAAAACGTGTTGTGTCAAGAAGGGTACGAATATACATATAAGCACATCCTCATTCCCATACCCAGGCAATGTAAGATGTCACAATCAACCCATCTTGGGACCCAGCATCCCCACTAGCGACCTTTATGGGATCACCCCATTATTGGTGTCCCAACGAGTGCACGCTGGTGACCCTTACGGGCTTGTACACGCTCCCCACATCTTAGGTTGGGCAATGACTTTGATATCATTTGAAACGACCCACCCCAACGACACAATATTGTCCGCTTTTGGCTCTCCTAAACCAAACTTCGCATGAGGTCACCAATCCTGGTACTACTCTCATAAAAGCATGCTTAACCGTGGAATTCTGATAGGTTCATGGCCATCACGGCTTTAAAACGCATTGTGTCAAGAATGGTGTAAATATATATATAAGCAACATCCCCATTCACATACCCAGGCGATGTGGGACGTCACAACGTGTTCTTAGGATACAATACTCAACACAAAGGGTATCGCTGCTTTGATATTGCTTCCTTTTTTTATTTTCTTTTTTCTCGTGATGTTGTTTTTAATGTATCTCTTTTTCCTTTTCATCCAATTCATCTCAAGAAGAGTCTGCTATACCACTGCCTTTTATCTTTCTTGCACTCGCTACTCGTAGTCCCACAACAATTGTTTTTGCTTCTAATTCCCCTGTGTCTCCTCCCTTCTCTACTAATGTTTCGTCCTCAGATAATGAAGTACATGAACATGTGGAAATAGACTTCCACTTTGTTCTTGATAGAGTTGCGTCCAAACAACTTGATGTACGTTTTATTCCAAGCAAGGACCAACTTGCGGATGTCCTTACTAAACCAATCGTATCTAGTCGGCTTCAATTCTTTTGTGCCAAGCTCAATATGATTCCTCCCCTGTTGAGCTTGCGGGAGGATGTTGAAACACACAGTAATTCTCAACCCACCTCAATTGTAACACATCCCTTAAAGTCCAAAATAATGAAGATGGTTGCAGTAACGTAGGTAGCAGTTACTCATCCAGTTAACATACACAACAATAATGTAGGTAGCAGTAACGTGTACATTTTATTTGTCTTTATTTCTTCCTAACTTTTGAAATCTACAATTATATTTAAACTAGTGAAAGCCCAATCAGATGGGTAAGTAAGGAAGCATACACATATCAAATTCATGTTTTCTCTAAGAGAAGAGCATTCAAAGTGTTGAATATAGGCCCATAACTTTAATCCCAAGAAAAATATATGCAAATTGACTACAGGTGTACAATATTCAATGTACTATATGAGAAGTTTGTAATAATCCCAATCAAAGACAAGATAGAAAGAAATAAATTGAGACAGCTTGAAATGGGAGACAAAAACTTATAACTTGACTATTTAAAAGATTATTTCTAACAAATAATAAAATCAATTATTACTTGTTAGAAAAGAATAAAGATTCACAAAAACAGACAATAGTGAATTGATACAAAGAGGAACAATGAAAAAAAGACCAAATTTATCTATTCCAATGAATACTCCATCACCATAGGATCCCCACGTACACCAACATGACAATGTGAACATAAAAGATACATATATAGTATATTGAGAGAACGCGCGCGCACACACAACTCAACTGTGTCGGCGCACAACTGGCACCTATAGTCTTCCTACGACAATCCAACTCCTTTGTTACTGAAAACAAAATCAATTTGCCAAAACAGAACTAAACACATCATCAATATGACTATCGAACAGATACCAGAGAAGACGTTTTTCCTTCTGGTGTGACTAAACGCTCATCATCTAGAATATTCGCCATTAAAACACACGCCAACTATTCACCGATCGAGATCACTACTCGAATATGACTTAGCGATCAAGGTCGCTACTCGAATAGCTTAGCGATCGGGATTGCTGATCGGATGCAGTTTTCCCGATCGCTTCTCGATAGCGTTCTATACCACAGCTGCAGAAGCCAAAGTAACAGACTTGTCAGAAAGCTGCTAATCATCTCGCTTTCGAACTAGAATGTACGTTGACTTGTCTTTGGCACTCATGTTCATTGCACCACCCCTTCAAACATAGTGCCCATCAGACATCAATAAGTATTAATAAACCCCAAACTTCCAACATCTTGCCTAGAAATCAAGTATCGATGACTAGATGGTCAAAAACACAAATAAACATATAAATTATATACTATAGAATATATCTCAAACTTGGATCCATACAAGCACAATGATGCAATGCAAAAGCCACGTATTAGATAACAACTCCAATTGTAGGAAAATCAACCTATTAAATCCTGTACTGAAACCACATATTTCCACTAAAATACTTCAACCACTTATAAAGTCCATTAAAATCTTTTAACATTTTTCTGCTCTCTAGCAAGTGTGTGCTGATAACCATATGGAAGTCGAGCTCTATAGCAAGCGTGTGCTGATAACCATACAAATGGGAAGAGTTCAGTTTGTCAGATCAACATGCTTTCTACAATATATTGCGATGAAATATTTTAAACGCCACTAGAGAACTCATTTGTCAACAAAGGCAATTGGAAATCTCAAAATGCATTCAATGATAAATGGTGAATGGGGAAAAAGATACAATTGTATATGCCACTTACTAGAACATTGCGACATTCTTGATGAAAGGATCCAGTTGGAGGACAAGATGTGCCCCCTCTAAAATCATGCTATCTCAAAGTCCCATCTTCACTAGCACTTCATACCACATTGGGCTTTCCACCAAGAGTTAATAAAGTGTACCTTCTCCTACAACTGGAATATAAGGAGTCACTGTATTTTGTGGGAACAATAGTTGAGATACACCACCATGAAAGGTGGAAGGCAACTGGGCATTAGGGAGAGCAGCGTCCAAAGGCTCATGTCCAAGAACTGAATATGAAATACACCAAGACAAATTAGAGGCAAAAAATGAATGTACAACCCTATCTAATTTATTTCCCACGAGAGAAAAGAGCAAGAACAAAAAAGGATAAACCAGCACTTGAATGGAATAACTATCGCAAAACATAAATTTCATAGAAATGATATCTAGATGTAAAAATATGCTAAAACCACATTATAATACCAGGCAAAGCCGACCTTTTCAAACTAGAACATCATGTGTAGTGGGGTACAAAGCATAGATGCCATAGCTCTAATGCAGTATGATTGACTATCTAATTAATTAAGTAATAAACCTAGCTTGAACAATGTCACTGCTTAATGTTCTACATACTAGTTATATTGTAGTTCATGCGGAATAAAGACATTCTATATGTAATATCATGTACTTGCCCATATCATACCATGTACAACAAAAGCATGCTCTATTAGAATGAAACTTAATTGAGCTGAGACATATAAGAAACATTAGATGATCAATTATATAAGAGACAATACTTAATTGAGCTAAATGGTTTTCAAAAGTAAGAGTAGATAAAATTTTCCTAGGATAAAGAGACAATCCATCTTTTATATTAAAAGATAAGCCACAAAGAAGCAACCTTTGCAGATCTTAAGCCCCTATTGCAGTGTCGCAGCCAGCTTCGCTTCAATCCAAGATTCCCAAGCAAATCAATTCAGAACCCTCCCCTTCTCCAAGATCTACACCTGATCAATTACTCCACCTTAGTTGATTTATTATTATTATTATTTATTTATTTATGTTCTGTTTAGTTACACAATTACAAACTGAAAGCAAGCAAAAGCAAAAAATGACAGGCAAAAACTAATTTTAATTTTCTTTCGATTTCCTCGATTTTCTTAGCTACCAAGCTTAAGAGAAATGTAAAGGAGGTAAACAAGAAGACAATAGCAAGTTTAGTCAAGAAGAAAAACTTGAAAATATCAAGTAACAAAACAGAATCAATCAAAGATGAAACAGAATCAACAAAAATATTGTGTTATGTTTTGTTAATAGATGTTTTGAGATTGTTGTCATGATGAACTAACCCTACAAGTTTAATATTCATATGTTATAAACTGTTGTGGTGGTGATTATTTATTCTGCTGCGTGTTGGGGTCTTGTTTAGGTAAAAAGCTACAACCCTAGTTGTTATATCGTGTTTGTAGTTTTTTAGCTATAAACTGTGCATTTTTACATTATCATAAAATGTTCCTAATTCATGTTATGAGCCCAATTTTATAAGTATGACGATATATGACTAACAAATGAATGATTGTGTGATGTTTTTACTCTTGGTTTATGTGCATGTAATAAAATATGAATCTCTAATTATTTGTCATGGCCACTATGACAACCCGTTTTGTTTTGTTTTTTTTTTTTTTTTTTTTTCTTTTATACAAATGTAAAATGAGTCATCGCAGTGGCACGACTATGTGTCGCTCAGCCAACATATGGCACATGCCCCATAACATGCACCAGATCATCAGAGTTAAATCTAACAGTGGAATATAATAATCAATGTGCAGCGGAACACATATCATAAGTGAAAATACATCTAATACATAACAATTGATTACAACAAGAGCCAATTACACGTCTAACTGGTTAAAGCTTATAAAACATATTACCACAATTACATACCCAAAATACAGGCTCAACAAATACATATGCCACGTAGGACACAAGCCATAAATAAAATACCAAAAATGCAGACTACCCATGAGTTCGGCATATGACTGTCGCGATATGCTCTAATCATACCATCCCACATGCTAAGCAAACTGGTCATCATCTACATCCACGGTACCTACAACCAAGAAACCTCATCTACACGGTTGTGGTGGTATCCACATCCGCATAGGTGAAAGAATGAGTCCACACTCTTAGTGTAAAATATACTAAGATCTCAGTGATATTAAATTAACTGAGTTTTCACAAAGAACCAACCTTTTTTTTTTTTTTTTAGTCATGCGAGCACTATATCAGCCACAATTTACCAATAGCTAATACAGTAAACATTGACTATCCAGAAAACATTTAAAACATACTATATAGCTGTGAACATATGTAGAAGTTCCAGTCATCCTTCCTTAGAAGTTTCTACATATATACCCCTCTATAATAATATTTTTGAATGGTGACTCAGACATATGTGCACATAATCACTTTATTACAGATATTACGTCTACACATAAGTCTTAAGCAAGAAAATATGACATCTTACTCTTCCATGCTAGGATATCATCCTTCAACATAATACTTGCAACACCATCTCTAATCGTATTTCAGCTTCGTGCCTTGAACGTCAGTAGATCATGTGAGCACTAGAGTAAAACTCAATTATGCTGACAGGTCTTTCCTGAAGAACAAATACAGTCAACCTTCTTACTCATAGACATGCCATTACTCGCACCTGGGAGATCATGAATCCATGTACTTTCAAGTTCAATGTTTCTTAAACACAAGCAACCATCCGATAGAAATATACATAAGCTCTTTTCATTTAAGACGCTTATGCATACCAATACATCTAGTAAAACTACTCATAGCATAAAAACATCAAACTCATAAAACAATGCTATATATGATATGCATGAAACTAGGTTTACTAGGGCTTAGGTCACCCGCGATGCTGATAACTGCTGTTTAATTGTGTTTATTGCTGTTTTACTGTGTTTACTGCGTTCTGCTGTTGTTAAGCTGTTGTTGTATGTATGTTCTATACTACATGCTCTATGCTCTGTGCTTGTTCAGTATATGTTTTACTACTGTATCATGCTGTAAAATCATGTTGTTACTAAATCATGTTCTCTTAAAACTAAACAAATCCAACATTTCATCAAACACTTTGAAATCATTAAAAATCATAGTTTCTTCATAAAACATAATAAGTTTCAACATGACATGTTCTCAATCAATTTGCATAATTTAAATCCCAACCGCAACACATACTCAAACACTTTAAATCAATTCAACACACTTCACTCATGCATCAGTTCAGATTCATAAAACAATATACATTTTACAAATTCATAATATATAAAAATATATTTTCTCAGTGAGTAGAATACTTACATTGGCTGTGCGGATTTAAGCACTAGGTTTCCTAGACACCACCATGCAATGAGTCACTGTGGAATAATACATTTCGTCATTTAGTACTCTAAATAACTTAACACCCAAATTAGCACTTGAATCGCTAAAGGCTAACCGTTGAAAACCTATAATATTTTTAAGGGTTTCAAATGTCTACTCATAACTTATTTTCATTAACCTAGTCGCATAAAATACTACCGTATTAAAATAACATTAACCCTAAAATTACGTTCACTAATCTTTTTACAATAATTACTAACTTAATAACATGATTTAACGATCTAACTTTTAAACACTCAAAAACTCTGAATTAATTTAACCCATCAATTTGGGGTTCCAAACTTAAACATTAATTTACAAAACACTACCCCAAACACAATGTACTAATTGTTAATCACATCAAAACTTGATTAAAATTAAATACCTAAAAGTTAGGGTTTGAGGAAACTCACTAAAAATTCACCAAACCAAAACCCATGGTTTGGGTAGCCTAAAGCAAGTTTCAAGTAACCCATTACCTAAATAAAGCACTAGATTAAACTCACATTAATAAGATTTAACCAAAATCTCAAAAACATGAGTTTAACGAAAATACCTCAAAAGTTTCGGTCAAAACGTAGATTGGGCTTCGAGGATTACATTACCGAAGTCGGATCTAAGATTGGACGGCTAGATTTCAAGATATCACGATTTTTAGGTGAAAAACCGTAGAGAGGAGGAGAGAAATTTCAAGCTACCGAGAAGAAAAAGGGCGTTCTGTCCTCTTTAATACTAGACCCGTCCGAACAGGCATCATAAATCGTCCGGGCGCGCACCATTTAGAAAGGCCGTCTAGACGGGCATTAACCAACGTCCGGACGGGCGCCATTTAAGTTGGTGTGCGCCTACATGACATGCCGTCCAGACATGCCAGCATATATATATATATTTTGTTATATTTTATTTTCTATTTCCATTCTAAATCGTTTTCTTATATTTTTCTCTTATATAATTTATTTCTCTGGACCATAAAATATTCTCAGCGCGTCCTACTGTATTTTCTAGTCGTCAAATTAATTTTAGTTATCCATAAATTAAATTTTATTCTTAAAAAGATAAATAATATTTTGGACATCACAACCACTATTGTAAAATGTTGAGAAACTTTTGTCAAATAAATTTTGTAGCATGTCATGCCAATTATATAGACTTGATCTTGTGGCCAAAGTGATGTGTGTGTGAGTTCTACCTATATATTGTAGATCCGAGAGCTATTGTGACTAGCGAAACCACGTACGGGTGGAGTCACCCTTGTTCGCATTATTAGTTGGGTGGATCACCCAAGGTCGGACCTGGTCAGATAACTAGGGGATGGCATGCTATGTGCATTCCGAGGCACTGAAAAGGGATAAATTAAATTTTATCCTTTTGGACGCGCAATACTGTAAAGGGCTAAAGGGCACGAATGGGCCATGCCGAACATAGTTATGACTTCTTAAATACATTTTACTTACGTAATGCATTAACATGATTTTCTGCCTTATTTTCAAAGATTATGCACTGTTGCATCTGAAGTTTTACTTATGACTTGCATTAAAAAGGGGTTTTTAGCTTTACCATATTCATGAAGGTTTACTATTTATTAATTTGTGTACTTACATTTTATGTGGAGATTGACAGGCCTTGGTTGGCATTTTTGTATTGTTGGTTTAGGGTTTTTATCTTACGGCTCTTGAGGATGCGATTATGCTGGTTAGATGGTCTTAGACTACATCTGTATTATGGAAGACAATTCTGGTTATGTCTGTATTAACTTTGTGTATCCTTTGGGATATGTGGTTATATATGTTTTATCTTCGACTTGATAGTACTTTAGGTTATCCTTAACTACACATTATGGTTTTAGTTGCTGCTCTGGTTATTAGTAGTCATGATTAGATTATGATTTTTTTTTTTTTTTTTTTTTTTTTTTTTTTTTTTTATGGTTGTGAAAGAAAAGAAAAGAAAAGAAAAGAAAAAGATATACCTTTATGCTACATAGTTACCTGATTTTTGAAGGAAAAGCAAAGAAGGTAATGTTGTCAAAATGAAAAGATACTCACTAATGCTTGGGACCATCATGCACTACATTCCTTGAAGAGCTGCCCTGGACATTGGTGACATCATCCAATGCTTTTCTTGTCACTATTTTACTTGCTGAAAAAAGCCGATCTAAGACTGTTAAATATAGCTCTCAGAGGCTCAGAGCATAACTCAAGTTCTGTTAGTTAAGCCTTACCAGTACTAATAACTTTGCCTTTGCTCTTCTCCATATTATTCAAACCACCCTTCACAGGAGTAATGAAGATAAATTTAAAACTCAATACCCAAAAAGCTTTGGTACTATCCAAACTATCTTGGCTTTGCCTCAAACTACAACAAAAGTTACCAATTATGGTGAAAGGGACTGAAGAGGTAATACCTGTGCAGTAGTCAGATTAGCTCCCTTGTTAACAGTTACAGATTTCCTTCCACTGAGAAAGCAAAAAGAGTAAAGAAATAAAAAAGAAGAAAATAAAAGTTGTTCTTACCCCCAAATTGGTCGCCGGGAGAACCAAATAAAAAAGAAGATAAACGAGTTTTCTGTTTCATGTTCTTTTAATTTTGATACCCAAATTAACCAAGCAACAGCAGCCAATGTATATAGAAATGATAATCTTAATTACATTTTTGCCAATTGGGCCCATAAAAACAAAATAAACGACTGAGCTTACGCTCAAACAGCTTGATGCAGCCACAGAAGAAAGATCAAGTTGCCTTGTGGAAGGTAGTTTTCAGTTTTGACAACTTGAATCTCTTGGCATGTGGGATTCATGCGTAGTATGAGATTAATTGGAGAAAAATCAGGTATTTCCAGCATTCATGGACTAGCCAAGTTAGTCAAAAAGTTATTTTGGCCGCAAAACTTTGCAAAAAAAAAAAAACCCATTCAGCTGGTTACTTCAGCTAAGGAGACAACTGGCTGCTATAGTACTAAGTAAATTGTAGCTCAAGCATAAAAGAAAATGAATTTGATTCTCTCGCCTCACGCGATTGTTGAAAAAATAAGAGAAACATAATATTTAAATAAAATAGTAAAAATTAATAGCTAAATTGATTAGCCGGTTGTAAATGCTTTGAAAAAAGTACATACAGAAAGATAATTTTTTAGCTAAATATTTACTAAGTAGAATGTGAATGTTAAGGTATTCCTAGAAAAGGGTGCCAAAATAGTAATTAGGGAGAATAAACCCGACTGTCGAAAATTGGAGGAAGGTGCATGACTAAAATTGAAACGGTTAGTAATAAAGATTGAAAATTCAAGAAAACCGACATCATTTGAATTCCGGGTGGAGCCACATTATCATGTTTCTTCTCTTTCAAGCACAAGTCTAAAGCTTTTGTGACGTTGGAATCATCCTTTGCGTCCCCTGACTCCCTCTTCCTTTTCCGGTTCTTCTGGGATCCCGTGGGTGAGGAAGAAACGTGGGTTGCAGGACTCGACGCCTTGGCTTTGACAGGCTTTGGAACTGGGTTTGATCTCCTTCTCTGGATGCCCCAATTGACTCTGAAACAATAGCTGCGAGACTCTGATTCAGAGAATAAAACAGGAAGTTTAAGAAGGATTTGAGAGACTTCAATCTCATCAGCGTTGACAGTGAGAGGAAGCTTGTGAGTGTCTTCAACCATGCTTCCGTTAGCGCATGAATTCTCTTACTCTCAGTATATATATAGCCCAGTGAATTGAAGGACGATAGGACCGTTATGGTACTGAAGTCGAAAGGTCGGAGGCCAAAACAATGATCAGGGAGAATATACCAACGGTCGAAAAAAAACACATCAACAGTTGATCCAAAATTTGAGGAAACTGGGTCACAAAGATTCTAACGGTCAGTACTTAAAGATTCAAATTAGAGAGATCATAAAACAAACGAGTGTATGATTGTTTGCCGACTCTTTTTCGTTTTCTTCTTCCCTAAAAAAAAAAGAAAAAAAATGGTTAAACACATTTTTGGTCTTTGAGTTTTGACAACTTTATTTTTTAGTTCCTGAGTTTCAATTCACATCACAGATAGTACCTCAATTTTGAAAAAAGATCATATTAGTACCTCAGTTAAATTTTCCGTCCAAAAACTAACGGTCCGCCATACGTCACTATATAAAAAAATTAAAATTAAAAAAATATTAAAAAAAAAAAAAAAAACAAGGCCACCCCATGGTGGCCAAGATCCACCCCTTGTTTTTTTATTTTTATTTTTATTTTTAATATATATATATATATATTTTTATTTTTTGATAAATTTTTAAAGATTTTTTTTTTTATACAGTGCCACGTGTCAACCTCAGAGCCATTAGTTTTTAGACGGAAAATTTGACTGAGGTACCAATTCGATCTTTTACCAAAATTGAGGTACCATTTGTGATGCGAATTGAAACTTAGGGACTAAAAAATAAAATTGTCAAAATTCAGGGTCCAAAGTTGTATTTAACCAAAAAAAAAGAAGAAGTCAAAACATTATCAAACAACTATTTTGATAACACTTAAAAAAACACTTTAAACTCAAAACTCCTTTCACTAAAACATTTTAAAAAGGGTTGTCAAATATCACATATATATTTATAGAAGACACGTGTGCTCAAAACTATAAGCCAAAAAAAAAAAAAAATCTCACCTTAAAATGATGATCTTAAAAGTCACGTTAGGAATTGTGAGAGCACGAGTTGATGCGAGAGTGAGATTAGTGTCACAAAACAATAATAATAATCATAAAATAAAATCTTAAATAAAGTACAAAACATGAGTTCAACGCGAGAATTAAACCATCTATATAAAAGCTGTTGTTGGGAAGTAGTTCGAAACAAACATATCTAATGGGTTGTGAACCAGCTTTAATTTTTATTTTATGCTCTGTTTGTTTTGATCTTAAATATTTTCAGTCATAAAATATTTTCAACGAAATCATTTTTCAAAAAAAATAATTTCTCTGAAAATATTTTTCGGCGTTTGGCTCTAATGAAAAACTATCGGTGACGAAATTTCGTTACTGGCCGGTAAGATTCTGGCCACTTTCATCGGATTGCAGTTACTATCGCCGGACCCCGGCCATGGAGGTTGGAATCTGGCAGCAATGGCCAGATTCCGGCCAGTTTCGTCGGAACCTGACCTAGTACCGTCGAATTCCGGCGAAGGTGGCCGAAATCCAACATAAATTTTTGGATTCCAATGAAACTGGCAGGAATCCGGCCACTTTCACCGGATTGCAGCTACTATTATCGGATCCCGACCATGGAGGCCGAAATCTGGCGGCAATGGCCAGATTCCTATCATAATACCACATTATTTTTGGAACTAACAGGATCTGATTCTTCTTGGTAGTAGTATTTTTGGAGATATTTCTATTTAATTTTATTTCAGGAATATATCATCTGGTGGCTCCCAGCACAGTGTTTGACAGATGGATCCTTTGGAAAATAGACTATTGTTGAAGTCATATGTCATATTTCCAAAGGTCTTAGGATTTTGATAAGCTCTTCCCCCTGCTCATGCAGAGCCTTCCATAGCATCTTCCTTAGATCTGTATCAGTTAGAGGTTTAGTGGTGAATCTTCTCATTTATCTTGTAGACTTGTTGCTTAGAGGATGTCAATCTGCGGATAACCAGTTTGAGGCTTTGCAAAATCAAGAGTGTTAGTATTTTATATTGGCTACATTCTGGATAAACAAAAACACTTTATGTAATGGTTGCAATTTAATAGGATGGTCGGTTTTCAATTCAAAATCTTCATGTATTCAGACAATGTTCAAATCAAAGAAAGTATTTGATCACAAGCTTCTAGAAGATATCCATGAAGAGTCCTTGCAAAATCTAAGACAAAATAGCCGGTTCCTGTGCAACCGTCCGGACGGGCCTTTGAAGGTGTCCGGACGCCCCTCAGTGTCCAACAGATAACGATGAAGACGTCCGGACGTCAGAGCAACACTGTCCGGACGCTAGGTCAATCAGTATTAAACAAGGAGTTGGATTTCAGAAGTTGACACTGTTTGGGAAGTCTCTGCAAGCCGTCCGGACGACGTGGCAACACGTCCGAACGATGTCCAGTATTTTAGAATATTCCAGAGTTCCATTCGAGAAGATTTTAGAATATTCCAGGAAATGATTTTAGAGAAGATCGTCCGGACGCTTGGTCAAGCCGTCCGGACGTGAACCTGATAAAGATAGAATTACACTGTTTTTGAAAGGATATCACAAAAAACCGTCCGGATGTGGCTAACTTCCGTCCGGACGCTTGCCAGCCAGAACCCAAATCTCAACAGTTTAGGTTTCTTGTAAGCCTATAAATAGAGGGTCCTAGGCTTGTGTTTGGTAGAGAATTCGACAATGAATTCCATAATGCCTTGAGAGGGTGTTTAGGGAGAATCGAAGATCTGCTAGCTCTCAAGCCGTTGCCGATGTGTGCTCAACAGTTCGTGTGAAGTCTATCTTAGGGGTCGGCCCTAAGATAAATGAATTCATAAAAAACCCCTTAAGGTGGAAGATCTAGTTGGGAAGCGTTCACGATAGGCTTCGTGTAAGAGTTAAATGTATGACTACTGCATAAGGGTATGTGAGTACGAGTGTCTTGTAACTAGCTTTGTTTTTGGATAGTGGATTTCCTGGGTTTGGCTGCCCCGGAGTGGTTTTTCTCTTCACAGAGTTTCCACTTCATAACAAATATCTTATTTTATTTAAATTCCGCATCTAAGATATTTTGTTGCACATAAACACACACATTTGGTTTAAATTAGAAGTCATTAATTATTTTCAATTGGTATCATAGCTTGGTACACTCTGTTTTAGATTTATTTCTTGAGTGTATCTTTTTGACTTCTGTTTCTGATTATTACGTCTCAAAATCTTAATTCTGTTCCGCCCTTTGATGTGACTAACTAAGGCTATTGGAAAGCCCGAATGCGCTTCTTTTTAAAATCTATTGACATTTGGAAAATTGTTGAAACTGGTTGGATTAAACTAGAAGAAACAGACGAAATTACTGTTATTTAAACAAGCACAAGACTTTCTAATGATAAAGTCCTCCATGCACTATGTCAAGCACTTTCACCATCTGAATTCGCAAGAATTTCAAATTGTGAAATTGCTAAAGATGCATGGCAAATTCTAGAAACAACATATGAAGGCACAAAACTGGTGAAATTTGTCAAGCTTCAAATGTTGATTTCTAAATTTGAAGAAATTAAGATGGTAGAAGAAGAGACCTTCGGAGAGTTCTACACTAAGATTAGCGACCTAAGAAACTTGATGATGAGTCTTGGAAAGCAAATCTCGGATGTCAAACTCATCCGAAAGATACTAAGATCTTTTCCTGAGCGTTTCAGGATTAAGGTGACAACTATAGAAGAAAGCAAAGATTTGGAGGAGATGAAGATTGAAGAGCTGGTAGGATCTCTTCAAACATATGAATACTCCTTAACCCCAGTCAGAAAGGCAAAGACAATTGCCCTCAAGGTATCTAAGGCATCCCAGAAGAAATCTAGAGTCTCATCTAACGAAGACTCCGATATTGATGAAGATGCAGTGGCAATGTTAGCCAAGAACTTCGAGTGATTCATGAAGAGTAATAAATTCAAGAAGAAGTTCTCTGACAGACTAAGAAAGGCTCCCCACACAACTGGTACAGAAGAAGCAGAGAAAAAAGATCTTAGGGGTCCCTAGTGCTTCGAATGTTCAGGATTTGGGCACATCAGAACTGAATGTGCAAATCTGAAGAAACAAAGAGGGAAAGCCTTTAATGTAACTCTCAACGATGAGTCTGAGAAGGAAGAAGAAACTCCTGAGGAAGAAAAATTTCTGGCCTTCGTGGGCCCACATGAAGATAAGGAGGATTCTTAGTCCTACTACTCTGAGAATAGTGAAGAAGAAGATATGCAATCAGCCTATCACCTTCAATATGTTGAATTCCAAAAGCTGAGGGAGAAATACAAACAACAGGTACTAGAGCTTAACAGCCTCAGGACAGAGAAGACCTCTATGCTCATAAAGATCAATGATTTAGAAGAGAGGCTACTGGAGACACAGTTTCAGCTAGAGAGAGTTTCAGACGAGAAGCTCACTCACATGCTCTCCATTCAGAAGTGCCCAACTGACAAGACCGAACTCAGGTATGTTCCTCCTTCCATTTCTGATACTCCTTCTACCTCCAATACCATTTTTCATGAAACCAGTTATTCCCGAATCTCCACCCCCAAGAGTGGATAAGGGAAAAGCTGTTATGGAAGGGGAAGTTCCTATCATCCCTCAGCCTCCGGCCAAGCTTTCTATCAGAAGAAAGCCTCTCACATGCCATCACTGTGGCAAGCCAGGGTACATCAGACATAACTGCCCACATTGGCAAGTTTAAAGGAAGAAAAAATGGCAAGCTCCTAAAACTCCCATGTGTCACCAATGTGGAGTTAACAGTCATATAAGACCTAAGTGTCCTCCACCTAAGTCTCTCAGGCAGCATAGATCTCTGCCCATAAATTATGTTCCAAAGCATCAGAAGCTGCAGAAGCCTACTCAAGCAAAAAAAGACTTGGGTCCCCAAGAAGCTGTTTATGGAAGAACAGAAGACTGTAGGAAGGGAAATCTCCTATGAAGGAACATCTTCCGTCAGTTCCTTCATGCAAGATCTGGTTAGATTTCTGGCACTACAGCTTAAGAAGGAAAGACAAGACAAGGACGAGGACACCCACTCCCCGAGGGGGAGCAGACCTACCTAGTAGGAAAGGTCACACATGCCTAGGATTTTGGTTGCTAAATCCTAGAGCATGATAGGTACACTTGCATACTTTATTTTATCATCTTATAAAAACTTTGCATGTTGTTTTGGAACCATCGTTTCTATCCCTATATTCCCTCTTGGGTTGTCTTGAGGAAATTCTGCAGGTATTAAATAGGGATGATAGTAAAAGCACGAGCGGCTGTTTTTCTATTTTGGTACTATCAAATCTCTCTGCTTGAGGATATGTTTGATTTTACCTTACATGCTAGGTTTATATTATCCTCTATATTGTGAAGCATGGTTGTTGTTTTAAAAAATATAATAATAAAAAAAGGGGTTAAAGGATGCAGAGTTTTATTATCCCATTATATAGCTTCCAAATATCTTATGTATGTTTAACTGATGTCTCAGTTTTTGATGCGTTTGTTCTTTTGCCTTTATATAACTGAGAGTTTCTCTTGATATCTGCAAAGTTTCCCACTGGCATCCATAATAGATAGGTGCTTTTCTCATGCGATGAAAAATTGTGCACTTTCCAAAGGTTCCCCTAAGGTTTTTTTTTTTTTTTTTTTTTTTTTCTCTTCTGACTTCTAGCTTCTGAAAATTTTAAATGAGAGAGATTTTTTTTTCTAAGATGGTCGAATTAACCAACTCGCTAGTTGAACCTAAAACCCAAAAATTTTGGCATTCTTTCTAGGTTGCAACACCAAGTGATAAAAGGCATTCAAAACTGAATAAAAATGGATAAAAAAAAAAAGATCCACTGCTTATGCTATAAATCTGTTCTTGATCTTGTCCCTAAAGAAATAGTCAGTGACCACATCATTGCGGAAATAGATGGTCACTAAAGGACATAGTAAAAGAAAAGTGCCGCAGCTTAAGGGGAGTGTATCAGATGAAGGTAACTAGGCCCTAGCATAATAAGGTTTGACTTTTGACTGATCTAACATTAATTTTCTCTCTTCTTTGAAAAATACGGGTGATTTAAGTCATATTAGTGAACTTCATACCTTATTGAGAAAGCCTTCACACACACACACATTGCTTGAGTTAAGTCTTCTATTGAAAAATGTCTTTCTGCAAGGAAATGTTTGTGCTTATTGAATCTTAACTCTCAATTATATCTTGGGATATTGTTGGTCTGCTAATTGAACTGAGATATCAATGTTATATACATGCGTGCTCTGGAAATTCTTGGAAAATATTTTTCTGCTCTTTTTCCTCTCTTTTTCAGATTTTTTGTGTGAAGCGTCCGGATGGTGTGTTTCGGAATGTTCAAACGATGCTCCTGGTTGTCCGGACGATACGGTTGACTTGTCTAGACGTCCATTCTTCTTGTCCAAACGGGCGTGTTTTTGCAATCTCCTACATAGCATTCTGTCCGGACGTCACTTAAGTTCTGTCCAGACGGTGAACCCCGTAGGGTTAAATCGCATTCTCCCTGGCGTCGCACGTCATTTTCTCCTCTCTTTTGGTTCTTTTTGTTGTCTTGTGCATTTTTTCTATACTTTTACGCGTACTTCTCAAGCGCACGTGTCATCTTTACAATTTATCTCCACCCTTGGTATGTTTTTATACTCTTTTACTAATTTACTTTAAGGTTTTATGCTTAAAATAGTTTGTTTTTGGGTTTCTATTATTTTGAGTTTAATATGTAGTATTGCTCAAAATTCTTTATTATTTGGGTTGAGATTTTGCATTTTTGGTTCTTGAAATTTTTTGGGTTGTGTTCCTTGCTGTTGTAATTTTTGTGATAGTCCATTTTACAGCCGTTATACGGCCCAAATTTTTTAAGACTAACAGATATAAATACTTTCACAGATCTGTTTTTGTGATTGTTTTTAGTCAAGGACTTATGTATTCAGACGACTCTCCTTCCCGAGTCAGGCAGAGAACTGAAGAGTCAGTTGCGGACAGGTTGCACCGCATGCACTCACGACAGGTCCTTTCAGAGCGGAATCTTCTCCGCGCCGATTTGAGAGATCCAGTGTTGCTTCCCATCGCTCAGATGCTTATGGAGAACAATTGGGAGTATCTGTACAACTGTGCCTACCCGGCTTTTCCCAGACTAGTACGGGAATTTTATGGCTACATGATCGTCATTCAGGATGATGACCGATGACTGATCATGCATATTATGGTCAGAGGCCAGACAATTCTGATTGACCCCCATCTTATCAGTTTAGTGATCGGGGTCCCTATTCTCCTAGTCTTAGGTGTTCCTTTCCCTGCTGGTGATGAGACACCTAACATTGGCTTTCTTCATGATTTATTTGGGACGAGACCACAGAGAGAAGACAAGTCCCACTCCCAAATCAACATCGGTGTTTTTGCTCCTATGCACCGATTTTTAGCAAAGGTGGTTGTGACAAACCTTTGGCCTCAAGCTCGTCGGAGTGAGCTTACTCTTAAGAAGGTCACCCTTCTTTATGCCATAGTGATGAGGACTCCTTTTTTCTTGTGCAAGCACATATTGCACACTATGCTCGAGGTTCGCGATAAGAAGAACACGAGTCTGTCTTTTGGGTGTTTGATCACTCAAATCTGTCTTTAGGTCGTGACAGATATTTCAGACTCTGAGCCCGCTCAAGGATTCCAGATCCCCTTGGCATACAGACTCTCATGAAGTCTAATGCTCAGTTGCAGCACGAGGCTCAAGGCAGTGTTCCTCAGCCTCCACCAGTTCCCCCACCAGTAGCTGCATCATCATCCCAGGCTATGCCTCCTACTTTTGATATAGAGGCTGCATTTACTCAGCTGATGTCATCTATGGGAGCTCTCCAGCGTGAAGTTAATCTTATAGGAGAGCATGTTGAACAATGTCAGATTGACATCAAGGAATGCCTGCAGTACCATCACCCCAAGCCTAATGATGATGACTGATTTTTTATTGTTCTTTTTGTTTGATTGTATGTAAACAATTTTAAATTGGTGTTGACATTTTGATGTAATTATTAAAACACTTATGGTTTTAATTAATACTATGTTTACCCTTTGTCATTGTGTGACAAAAACGGGGAGTATTTTTTGGTTTTTAGACCGGGAATGTATTTCCAAACCGGTCAAGTATTTTTGTCCCAGAATAGCCAAATGGGGAGTTTGTTAGTATTGTATATTGGCTACATTCTGGATAAACAAAAACACTTTATGTAATAGTTGAAATTTACAGGATGGTCAGTTTTCAATTCAGAATCTTCATGTATTCAAACAATGTTCAAATCAAAGAAAGTATCTGATCACAAGCTTCTAGAAGATGTCCATAAAGAGTCCTTGCAAAATCCAAGACAAAATAGCTGGTTCCTGTGTAACCGTCCGGACAGGCCTTTGAAGGCATCCGGACACCTTTCAGTGTCCAGCAGATAACGATGAAGACGTCCGGACGTCAGAGCAACACCGTCCGGACGCTAGGTTAATGAGTATTCAACAAGGAGTTGGATTTTAGAAGTCGACACTGTTTGGGAAGTCTCTACAAGCCGTTCGGACAACGTGGCAACACGTCTAGATGGTGTCCAGTATTTTAGAATATTCTAGAGTTCCGTTCGAACGCAGAAAGGATTTTAGCGAAGACCGTCCGGACGTTCAATCAAGCCGTCCGGACGTGAACCTGATAAAGATAGAATTACGCTGTTTCTGAAAGGATATCACAGAAAACCTTCTGGACGTGGCTAACTTCCGTTCGGACGCTCGCCAGCAAGAGCCCGAATCTCAGCAGTTTTAGGTTTCTTGTAAGCCTATGAATAGAGGGCCATAGGCTTGTGTTTGGTAGAGAATTCGATAGTGAATTCGATAGTGCTTTGAAAGGGTGTTTAGGGGGAATCAAAGATTCGCTAGCTCTCAAGCTGTTTCGGGTGTGTGCTCAATAGTTCGTGTGAATTCTATCTTAGGGGTTGGCCCTAAGGTAAAGGAATTCATCAAAAACCTCTTCAGGTGGAAGATCTGGCTGGGAAGCGTTCACAATGAGCTTCGTGTCAGAGTTAAATGTATGACTACTGCATAAGGGTATGTGAGTACGAGTATCTTGTAACTAGCTTTGTTTTTGGATAGTGGATTTCCTGGGTTTGGCTGCCCCGGAATGGTTTTTCTCTTCACAGAGTTTCCACTTTGTAACAAATATCTTGTCTTATTTAAATTCCGCATCTAAGATATTTTGTTGCACACAAACACACATATTTGGTTTAAATTAGAAGTCATTAATTATTTTCAAAGAGACTGAAGGTTTTCAGTCCATGGATTCCTGGCTTCCAGTGCTAGAAGCCGAAGTAGCACAAATCCAGCTTATTGTACTTATCTCTCTCCGTTGCTTGCTTTTAGTGGATCAACATGATTTGGTACTTGGAGGATTTTTGTTCCTCTCTCTATCAGTTGTTTTACAAACTTTTGATCTTTTGAGCCACACTAGATAGTTATTTTTCTCATGTGATGATTTTGTGCACTATCCAAGACTCTCCTAAGGTACATTTTTTTTTTCTCTTTGACTTTTTGCTTCTAGAAATTCTGATGAGAGAGATTTTTTTTGCTAAGATGGTCAAATTGACCAACTCGCTAATTGAACCTAGAACCTAAAAATTCTAGCATTCTCTCTAGGTTGCAGCACCAAGTGATAAAAAACATTCAAAAATCAATAAATATGGAGAAATAAAAAGATCCACTACTTATTGTACTATAAATCTGTTCTTGAACTTGTCCCTAAAGAAATAGTTAGTGACCAAATCATTGTGGAAATAGACGAACACTAAAGGACTAAGTAAAAGAAAAGTGCTGCAACTTAGGGAGACTGTATCAGATGAGGGTGGTTAGACCCTAGTAAAATAAGGTTTGACTTTTAACAGCTCTATCTTTAATTTTCTCTCTTGTTTAGAAAATTCAATGCTTTAAGTCATATCAGTGAACTTCATTTTTTATTGAGAAAGCCTTCACACACACACGCATTGCATGAGTTGAGCAAGTTATTTTAATTTTTTTTTTTCTGCAGGGAAATTTTTGCTTACTCAACTATATGTTTGCATATTTCTGACATGCTATTTGACTGATGTCTCAGGTTTAGATACATGCGTGTGCTATTTTCCTTCTAAAAGGACTAACCTTGCTGTCTTTCTCTCCCTTTTTTCAGCAAGATGTTTTCTCTGGCTTTTAACAATTTTCTTTTGTTTTTTGGAAACTATATTTGTTTGAAGTTTCTATTACTCTATTTACCCTTGTCCTGTTGAGACTTTAAGATGGAGTATTTCATAGCTGTGGTTTTTCTATACTCTATTTTGCCCTTTGTCCTTTTAAGACAAAAAGGGGGAGTATTTTTTTGTTTTAGACCAGGAATACATTTTTAAACCGATCAAGTGATTTTTGTCTCACAATGGCCAAATGGGGAGTTTATTAGTTTGTAATTAGCTGCTTTTTGTTTGACAAAATCACTTGTATGTAACATTGCTACTTTATCAGGGATACCATTTATTTCAGAGTCTTCACCTCAAATGTGTACTTCAAGAAAGATTTTGTGCAGATTTCAAGTCAGAGAAGTCGGATCCCAAGCATCCATCCGGACGGTCCAGTATAACGTCTGGACGCTCATTAGACAAAGCAACATTCGTTCAGACGATGTGGTATTTCCGTCCGAACGCCCATCAGTGTCCAAAAGCTTCGAACAGTTCAAGGTTGCATCCGTTCGGATGTCTCAACAACACATCCGGACGCTTAGTGTTCGACAAGTAAAAGGATTTCCTTCGCAAACACATATATGGGAAGATAGCTGCAGCCGTCCAGAAGACAGGGATACACCGTCCGGATGCGATCCTTAATAAGACAAGACATGGAGAAGAATTGCAACCGTCCGGATGTCAGGGGAACACCGTCCAAACGCCAGTCTTTATTATAGTAATTGCGTGCAGCAGAAGTGCAACCGTTCGGACGCTAAGGAAACATCGCCAGGATGCTGTCTTATTTAGGAAAGAATTTCAGCGTATATTGGAAAATTGGTTGCACAGTTGGCCGTTTGGACACTCTTAGCTACTATCCGGACGCTGCCTAGAGAAATCCGATTCAGAGTTGATTTTGGACTTCTATAGCCTATATATAGAGGCCTCTAGGCTTGTATTATTTATAGAATTCGGTATTGAATTCTTTAGAGCTTAAAGAGTATATTTTAGGAGATATTATGTGATAAGTCTTGAATTATTCAATTCAAGACCCTTTAATTTACATTTGTTAGACCTAGTTTGTATTATATATATAACGTTTTGTTGTAGTTTTGTGTTATGTCTTATTTTCAGGCCTTAGTTGAAATCTAGTTCAAAACACTTGAATTAGATCTGAAAATCAAGGGCAATTTGGTCATTTCCAGAGTTAGAGGTTGATCCTGAAAAGAAGAAAAATCATCCAAGGCATTTTGATCGATCGATTATTTGTACAGCCATAATTCGATCGATCGACTTTCAGTTGACCCAACTTCGATCGATCCAGATGCGATCGATCAATTATTAGAACATGACAAAAATCGATCGATCGATCGACTTCGCATCTTCCAGAAGGTCAAGATATTTCCAAATCTTTGTGCGATCCAAATCAAAAGTTGAATTTAATGGACAGAAATGGATGGCAACCAGCTCTGTTTGAGTGGCCCAAATTGATTCTTGATAGTTTCTTTTGTAAATCCAAATTCCTATATATATGGAATTAGGATTTAGGTTTAGGCATGCACATTTTGGGGGTTTCGGATTTTCTTAGGTGTATCACTTAATTTCTTAGCTAATTTTAGTGCTTTTCATTTACTTTGATGCAAATTCTCTGGGCCAAAATCCAGATAGCAACTTCTTCTTCTCTTTCCTCTTTGTTCTTCATGTTCTAGTTTAGGATTATTTTCTTTTTGTAATCCGAATTTTATAATTTTAATATAGTTGTTTTTGATTCATTTTCTTCTTGTTCTTTACTGTTTTCCATATATTTCATGCTTAGATTAGATTCAATTATGCATAGCTAAATTAGTTCTTAGGGTTTGATCAAAATCTTCTCCAAAAATCATGAAATGTTCTTGATGTTCTTGAGTTTTTCTTGAGATGTTTGACGATTGTGAAGGGCTAAAGGATTGCAAAACCCATGCTAAAAGGTTTTGTCTTCAAGATTCCAATCCATTTATTCATGAAAAAAAAGATATTGCTTGTCTATGAGTTTTCTTAGATTCATGAGTAAAATCAACGTTCTTGAAATAGAACGATGTCTTTTGCAATGGTTCTATTTGACATGATATTTGTTTACTCATTAGAGTCACCTTATAGGGTATGCTAGGTGTTAGTTTATGATTGGCTACATTCTAATTGGACAAAATCACTTATATGTAAAGATGCTTTTTAATAGGGATTCCATTATTCACAAGTGCTGCTGAAGATTTTGCACTGTTTGCAAGTCAGAGATTTCGGTTCCCTGCTAGTCATTCGGACGACGTGTCATCTCGTCTGGACGCTCATCTACCCATAGTTCCCAGCCATCCGGACGATATGGTTTTCCGTCTGGACACTCCTCTATATCGAGAAGCTTCTGTTCCAGCTTGCATCCATCCGAACGACTCAGCAGCCCATCCGGACGACTCTCAGTGATCGATCAAGCTTCAGATTTTCTTTCCAAAAGTAAATATGGGAAGATTGCTGCAACCGTCCGGACAACGTGAAATCCCGTTCGGACGTGCTACTCCTTAAGGCAAGTTCGCAATTCAAAATTCAACCGTCTGGACGTCGGTCTACCATGGCTGGACGCGCGTACAACAGATATGGAAATTACGTGTAGAATATCAACCGTCCGAACGGCCATCCTCATAGTCTGGACGCGCGAAGCCTTAGTAAGAAAATTACTTGCAGCGAACGTGTGACCGTCCAGACGACAGTGCCTCACCGTCCAAACGCGGCTCTCAAACAGGAAAAATTTTCAGCGAAAATCTAGGAATTTTGGTCACACAGTTGTCCGTCCGGACGACCCATGACCACAGTCCGGACGGTGCCTAGCTTTATCAAGCCAGACACTCATTTAAGTCCTCAGCCTATAAATAGAGGCTCCTGTGCTTGAGAAAAGCAAGAATTTGGTATTGAATTCCACTAGAGCTTAGAGAGTTATTTTGTGAGGCTATTAAGCTGATTTGTTCTCTCTAGAGCCATTGCTGTGGGTGCTGTTGCTGCGCTTAAACTGAAGTCTATCTTAGGGGTCGGCTATAAGGTAAAGGATTCCATTGAAAACCCCTTCAGGTAGGAGACCTAGTTGGAAGGCGTTCGTGTTAGGTTACACGTTAGAGAGCAAGGTAGGACCACTGCATCAGGGGTATGTGAGTGTTACTATCTTGTATCTAGTCTTGTCTTCTGAATAATGGATATCCTGGGTTTGGCTGCCCCGGAGTGATTTTTCTCATCTTGAGTTTTCACTTCGTTAACAAAAATTCTTGTGTTATTTATTTTCCGCATTATTTTGTTAACCATTGTGCACACACACACACTTGCCTTTATTTTAGAAGTCAATTTCATTTTTCACTAGGGAATACCGGTCGTTAAACACCTTTGGTAGTCTAAAATGCTTTTCAATTGTAGTGTAACCTTTACGTGGAATGGATCGGTGTGAAACTAGATATTTTATCATTGTGGCTTAATTAGGGTTTTCATATATTATGTATGCTTATTAGGATGTTTTATAGAGTAGTAAGCTAGGGAGCATTAATCACTTCACACCTTTGGTAGTGTAAATGTCTTTCAATTATTGATTAATCTTTATGTGAAGTTGTTTAATGTGAAACTAAGTGCTTTATGATTACGTCTTAACTAAAGTATTTTCATGTCGAGGTCGTCGTAATGGTTGACGCCCATTACGCGCTCATATCATGCATGTTAGGAAGAATCATATAGACATGAAGTATTCCATTGGTTGAGGATTAGATAAGATCAATACCCTAAGTTTTTCTTTTAAGTTTGTTTTCATTTTCCGCTTTCCTTTACTTTACTCATTGTAGCTTCAATTCTACAACTTTACTTTGTTTTTATTTTTAAGTTAAGTTAAATACGCTCTTTAAGTATCCCGTTACGCAAAACAACCCCCAATCTCTGTGGTTCGATAACCCTTACTATAGTACAATTGATTTGTACTATTGCGAGTGGTAAAACTTATAAATTTAAAATTCACGTAGTCGAGTCGACTATCAATTTTTGGCACCGTTTCCTGGGATCGAACCGGGTCACCCGCGTGATAGGCGGGAATACTTACCACTATACTATTGTGTGCTAACTCTCAAGCCGTTGCTGTTGTGTGCTATTGTTGTGCTCGTTATTGACGTCTATCTTAGGGTGGAGCCCTAAGGTAAAGGAATCCATAAAAGACCCCTTCAAGTGGGAGACTTGGTTGGGAGGCGTTCACGTTGGGATACGTGTTAGAGTGCTAGATACGATCGCTACATCGGGTATGTGAGTGTTACTGTCTATGTACTAGCTTTGTCTTCTGATAGTGGATTTCCTAGGTTTGGCTGCCCCAGATTTGTTTCTCTTAATTGAGTTTTCACTTCGTTAACAAAATAATTGTGTTTTTTAAATTTCGCATTTACATTATTTTGTTACACATTATGCACTCACACACGGTAAATTAGAAGTCATATTTTAAAGGAAGTGATACCCGAGTCCCAACAAATCCAAGTCTTCCCCAACAAGTGCATACTATAACTATGGAAAAAGTTCCAGCCAGGCAGCATAGACTTAACAATTCTAACCGAATTATCCTGTTGAACACGAGTCTCAACCAAACAAATAATAGAAAGCGTGAGACTAACAACCATCCTCCTTACCTCTTTTTGCTTTAGGGGATTATTAAGCCCCTGACATTTCAGGCAAGGATCTCATATTTCAGTAGTAGGAGAACTTCCTCCCGCAGAGGAGCATTGTTCCTTTTCTCAAGAGGACAAAGCCCTTTCAAACACATTCAAGAAGGTAGGGGGAGGGCCGAGTCTGAATTGCTCCTCAGTCCCATCCTCAACCATAATCCTACCAACGAGGTCAAAAGAATTAGAAAGATCAACCCCAACAACCTTGCTTCCCTACTTAGAGTTACTTGAAGGCCTCTGGATAGCCCTATCAAAAGACTTCTGAACCAGAGCAGTCTTATGTTTATGACCAGGAGCAGTCTTAATAGGTGACTGCTTGTGAGCCTTTGGAGGACCTTTAAGGAGCCATACCTTCGTACTCTTACGAGAATAGGCATAGGCCGCATATCCAAAGCTAGCACACAAGGAGTACTTGAGAGGGAGCCACGGGTATTCCACACCAATGACAATAGAGTCACCATCTAACTCAATATCTATTTCCTTTGGGCACTTTGAATTGACATCTATCTCAACAAGAAATCGGGCATAACCCAGCCTCTTTTGCTCCTCAGTCACCTTGTCTGCATATAAAGGTTTGCCAACACCACTTGCCACATGATTAAGGCAAGTTGGGGTTCAGAACTCCATTGGCAAGTGCAGAAGTTTGATCCACACAGGGATGGTCACCAGAGTAAGTTTCATAACTTGCATGCCAGGCATCCATTTGCGAATAATCAATGGTTTGTTGGATATATGCCAAAGCTTAGCATCCAAAACTTCACCACGGGTAACCTCATCTAGAAACCTAAAGATGAACAAACCATTTTCCAACGAGAGAACCTCAACAGTACCATACCGTTTCCACATAATATCAATAGATTTCTTCACAAGGAAGAATGGTAAAGGTTTATCTAGGAATTGCCCAATCAGGCTTGATTTCCACTTAGAGATTCCCTCCTCAATTGCCACAGTAGGAGGAGAAACAACTACTTTGTCCCCAACCTTTTGAGGAGCAAAGAATTGCAGTTTTCCCAAAGGTCTATCCGAATTGAATTACTCTCTCCAAGAAGAACCTTTTGTTCAAGGGAAAACCTTCAGAGCCTCTCCACTAACTATTGGATGCACATCATCCTTAGCGGACCCCATACTCAGGCACTCAAATTCAACCTCCTGGTGGCCCTATACAGAGCCATCATCTTGAGTCTCAGCGTTAATCTCCTCAACAATAACCACATTAGGTTCAATCTTAGTGTGAGAAGAATCCTCTTGCTTGTTAGCATCAATCTCAATGTTACCACAAGATTCAGAGGCATCAGTGAAATCAACAATTTACACACCAGAATCCGCAACATGAGTTACCGGCAAATTACCTTTGCCAATAGTTCCAGCCAAAACTCCCTTCCCTCTACCCCTGCCTCTACCAAGCTTTTTGGCCATAATCAAACCAACACCCTGCTCGAACACAAAAAACAAACAACCAAACAAGTCGACCAATCTAAGAGACAAATATTAGAAAGGATAGAAGAGACCTGTGAGAAAAACCTCCGACTTCCAGTAGTGTCTCCAGCATCAATGCTCCCTCATGCGCCAATCGCAACATTTGGGTTAGGACAAAAGCCTAGTATGAGATACATTCACATTTGGGATTATTCAGCACATGTGCTGAAAGAGAAATTTGGTAAGTTATAACCAAAGACTTTTCAATCCATCTCTCCGTAAATTCCAATTTGCTATAGGTCCAATTCATTATATATATATATATATATATATATATATATATATATATATATATATATATATATATATATATATATTACTAGTATTGGCGTTATGACGTTATGATTTAGATGTTGATGCTTACTTTTATTTCTGGATACCCAAATATGATTTTTCGAAATAATATTATGAATTTTAGAAAAATAAATGTGCATTTGAATACATATATATATATGTTCGCATTATATTTTATTTTCGAATGAAAGTATGATGAGAAACTGCATGTTTATACATTCATACTAAAGTTTTGTGAGTCGAGCAAAATTTACAAATATGACTCCTACTGGTGTTGATTTTACAAACGTTATGATTGAGAATATTTATTGAGGAAAGGTTTTCATTTTATTTTTTAGTATTATTTATGTTTCTTTGGAGACCTTTACATTATGGAAATTTTTGCATTAATTATTATTATTATTATTATTTCAGAATATTGGCTATGAATCCTTGTAATATTATGAATATCGGTGAAGATTTGTAATTTTATTTTAAATGCGCAGAGGCATGTGAGACTGATTTTGGAAGCACAATATCATAGCGTAATGAGATCGAGATAGAGATCTTCAGAGGAAGCAACCAGGGGCGGTCCTACATTGGGGCTAGGGGGCCTTGGCCCCCCAAGCCCCAAAATTTTCCCTTAAATTTTTTTTTTTTCACAAAAAAAAATTAAAATTAAAATTTTACCCCTTAATTTTTTAATTTTTTTAGTTTTGACCCTTCAAATTTTTTTTTTCGATTTGGCCCCTCCATTTTTACAAGCCTGGGTCCGCCACTGGAAGCAACATATATTGGCCATTGTTTCCAACAATGAATTTCATTGCCATGGATCCTAATAGAAAGTCGTCTTTTCTTCGGCCAAAGGAAGAGGATATATTCTCAAGAGAGGGCTACACAACCCAATCATACAAGGTGAAAACATATGACAACGAGTGTTATAGCTAAGCAGCGACGGAGTTGGAGGGGGCCAGTGATTTAGAGTGTTTAATTATGTTTTATGATTTAGAGTTTGGATTACATTGCCATTGATTTGGTTATGTGTTTGTCTTGAAGATTTTTAATTGCTTTCACTGTTCATGGAGCATATATTTCGAGTCTTTGATATTATATGATGGGTTATATGGGTATTGAGTTAAAGGAATGCCAGAGTCCCTTCTATTGTTTCTGGTGTTCTTCTGAAAGGACGTAAATGTAATAAAAAAATTACATCTATGTCCTTCTGGATGACAGATGCAATTTTTTTATTTTTTTATTACTTTTATGTCATTTCAGAAAGATATCAGAAGGACACTAGAAGGAGCTATAGCATTCCCCAATGAGTTATTTGGAGAAACAAATTATGTGTTGTTGGATTTTTGTAATTATTAGTTGCTATGATTGTGTTGGATTGATATTTTATTGGAAAACTTCACTTATAACCGCTGATCTTTCATTACTTTTAAAAAAAAATGTACCCAAACTTTAAAAAGTGTCACTTTAGGGTATCCATTTTTCAATTTTAGCCCTCCGTTTGAATTTTCTGTTAAATCTTATCGAAATTTCCAAAATACCCCTGTATCTATTTTTTTTTTTAAAAAAAATTATTAAAATTTTCAAAGATTAGGCATGGGCAATTTTACAAATTCAGTTAAATTCTGACTCACACCTAAATCCTAACAATTTTTTTCTTTTCTTATACCTTAAAAAAAATAAGGAATGTATTTTAAAAATTTTGACAGGATTTAACTGAAAATTCTAATGGAGGGTTCTAAATTAAATTTTTTGAAATTTAGATACATTTTTAAAAAAAATATAAAAGATCATATGTTATAAGGAAAGTTCTCCCTGCGTTATTTTCAAGCATATATATATATATATGTATACCCTTTTGAAGTTAGGCGTGACAGTGTACTGTTAATGTGGCATGTCATGACACATTTTTTTTTTTCAAGCGTGCACGTCACGTATTTGTCGGCATTGTTGCTAAGATATTATATTTCAAATTTGACTCTGTTGAGCCATGGAGCCAATTGAATTCAAATCTAAATTATCTTGGTCAAAGGTGTGTGCACCACAACATAATGTCGACATCTTCTCTCATCTCCAAAAAAATAAAAAAATAAAAAAATAAAAAATAAAAAAATCTTACTTCTATTACTATACTATTTTTAAATTGCCACGTACCTAGGGTTTCGAAACTAGAATTTTAGTTGTAGAGGACCAAACTTACAAAATAAGGAGGAAAATGTACTTTAGTCTCTTGAATGATCACTACATTTTCATTTACGCCTTCAAAATTTAAAAAGTGACATCGAAACTTCCTGAACTAGCATTTCATTTCAAATTAGACACTTTTAATTTATTATCCCCAAAACACCGTTTAAAAAATTAAAGAATAAGTATTTGAAAAAATAATAGTAAGGGCGCTAATACCCCTTTTCGGTATTTTTAATTTTTCCAATTTTTTTTGTATTAATTTTTTTTAATTATTTTCAAATGGTATTTTTTAAAAAGTTTAAGAGCACGTAGTTAGACAGAAAAATGAAAAAAAAATGTTTAATTTAACATGCGGTAGTAGTCTGGGGGGCCAATAACACATTTTAAAGTTTAGAGGCGTAAATGACAATGTAGTGATAATTTAGGAAGTTAAAATATATTTTCTCCTAAAATTAGGAGGATAAAAGTTTGATTTTAAACTAAAATGCTTGGTTGTACACTCTTATCCCACTTCTATCCCACCCTTGTCTATTTGGACCAATAATGTGGGAGATAGTGAAGAGAGTGTAGTGGGACCCAATTTTTTGAACAATATTATTGGTCCAAATAGACAAGGGTGGGATAGAAGTGGGATAAGAGTGTACAACCAAGCATTTCTCTTATAATAATATTTTAAAAAGAAAAAATTAGAGAACATTTTGAGACTGGGAACAACATAATGTCGACATCTTTTTCAATCTCAAAAAAAGCTTAGCTAGTTCTTTAGAACACCTTTCTAGTACTTTATTGTTTTCAGATTTCCATGTCTATATCCCAAATAAATCTTAATAGATAATTCTGATCATAATGTCGACATGCTAGTTCTTTAGTACACCTTTCTAGTACTTTATTATTTTCAGATTGCCATGCATCCCAAATAACTCTTAACAGATAGTTCTGACCATGATATAATTTAATCCAAAAAAGATTAATAAAATGGATACAGAGTACGTAAATTAGTCCATAAATTTGGAAGACTTCTCCTAGAATTATATTTATGTACTGTTGACTTTATAAGATGCTGTCATTGTTACTAATCTACTAATCTAGCACTATTTTTACTTAGTTTCTTCAATATATAATTGGCAACACCTGATAATAACAACCAGAACCAGCAATCCCAAAAGCTTAATTTCCACTTTCGGTCTTCTATTTTTGAGTGACTATCTTTTCCTGTCTCCGATCTCTCTCTCACCATGATTAATTTTCAAGCAGCTTCTTTTAATATCTTAAAGATGTTATTTGTTCTGGTTCTTCTCCTCCCAAGCACATCTGGTGATTGTACGTGTGATTCTACGGCCAAAGAGAATGACAGTAGCTCAGCAGTACTAAAATATAAACTGGGTTCAATAGCCTCCATTCTTGTTGCTAGTGCTGTAGGGGTATGCATTCCCTTGCTAGGCAAGAAAATTCCAGCTTTGAGGCCAGAAAATGATATCTTTTTCATGATCAAGGCCTTCGCAGCTGGTGTGATTCTAGCAACCGGATTCATTCACATACTGCCGGATGGATTTGATCGCTTGACTTCTCCATGCCTTAATCAAAATCCGTGGGGCAATTTTCCCTTCACAGGCTTCTTTGCCATGGTCTCTGCTATTGGAACATTAATGGTCGACACGTATGCCTCTAGCTATTATAAGAGTATGCACTTTAAGAATCAGGTAATTTTTTTTATTTTTTATTTTAATAATCAGGGTATCCGGGGCTTAGTCCCGAATAACTAGATTCTTGAGACATCAGGTAAAGCTTGAGATTTTACCCGTAAGCAAGGCTCTAAAGTGGGATTGATCGTTTTTAGACTTGATGCTTCGTAAGGCACCAGGATTAAGTGACTTACCACTCGAATCAAGGATAAAATTTTCGATATTCTTTCTCTTTTCATGTTCTTTTGGTTGTTTTTTTTTTTTTAAAAAAAATGCAGGGAAATGTTGCAGCTGAAGAGATGGTCGATGAGCACGCGGGTCACGTACATGTTCACACGCATGCCGCACATGGTCACGCTCATGGGTCATCAGTCACCCCTTCCGAAGGAATGCATCTGCCGGAGCTAATCCGTCACCGTATTATAGCACAAGTAGTGGCTCAGATTAAGTTCATTTTTGGCTAATATTCATTCACCCGGCCAATGGGTTATTTCTCAACAAGATTTCTTACTTTGATGAGTGTTTTGTTTTCTATAGGTGTTGGAATTAGGGATTGTGTTTCATTCAGTGATCATTGGAGTAGATATGGGTGCTTCTAAAAGCGTTGCGACGGTAAAGCCTCTCCTAGTAGCCTTGACTTTCCATCAATTTTTTGAGGGTATAGGGCTTGGTGGCTGCATGACTCAGGTATAATGCTATACTCTGTAACACTTTGATAGCTTTTGATATTGCAATTTTATAGATTTAAAGTGCGTTTTTAAACTAAATTGAAGAAAACATGTATTTTTTTAGGAGTGTATTTTTTAAAAATATAGAAAAGCTTGCAGTTTCAAATCGCAGGTAAGGGGTGTGTGCGATTTTAAAGGCCAAACAACAAATTTGCAAAACATTTAACCGCGTTTTTACAAATCGCGTTTTCATATCGCTATTTTTAAATCACACTTTTTGAAAACCAAATGGACCCTATATTCAGATTGTGTTGAATGGGTGCTTTTAGCATCCTTTGGTTTTGGTTTTTGGATTTCCGGCCTATTCAGTTTTTGCTTTGTATTTTTTTTTTTTGAAGGTTAAATATTGTTTTATCCCATGTGGTTTAAATACTTTATTTTTTATTCACTGTGCTTCAGTTTGTATCATGTATGGTAACTCGTTTATGGCTAAAGACAGATATTGTACTTCTGTCCAAAAATTGATGGAAGTCTACGTCATTATCCTTAAGAAACTGACACGTGTCCAATGCCTCATTAAAAATAAATTAAATAATTAAACAATTAAAAATCTAAAAAATTAAAAAAATAAATAAATAAAAAGAAGAAAAACCCTGATTTGGGTGTGGCCGAACTACCCTAAGGGCCCTTGGGGTAGTCAAAACCAACCCCAAGAGCCTCGACGGTGGCTCGGCCACCCCTATTTGGCTTGAGGATGGTTTCCGCCATCCCAAACCGGGCTAGACGCCCTCGGCCACCCCCAATGGAAAAATCCTAAGTGAATTTTTTTTTTTTCTTTTTGGTTTTGTGGGGGTGGCCGAACCACCCCCGTTTGGCCTAAGGTTGGTTTTGGCCACCCTCAAACCGACCTAGACGCCCTTGGGGGTGGTTCGGCCACCCCCAAAGGCCAAACCCTAAACAATTTTATTTTATTTATTTTTGTGGGGGTAGTCGAAACCAACCCCAAGGAGCCACCCCCCATTTTGCTCTTTGGGGGTGGCGGAACCACACCGAGACTGGCCACCTCTTTTTTTTTCTTTTTTCAAAAAGTTTTTGTTTTTTTTTTTAAGCTTTTCTTATTTTTTATTTTTAAAATTTTTAATTTGTCATAAGGACACATATCAATTTTTTAATGCCAGTGACGTGGACTTCCGTCAATTTTTGGATGGAAATACAATTTCCGTCTTTAGCCATAAACGAGGTTCTATTTGTGATATGAAATGAAGTATTGGGGCAAAAAAACAAAATATAGGAATTTAACCGTTTTTTCTTTCTGTGAATCCTTTATACTCATTCAAAAAGCAAAAATTCTATAGTTTGAAACTTCTATGGCTTACCTCAAACAGTACTTTTCAGTTAAGATTCAAAGCAGATTATCTAAAAGGTTGCCCTTCACTCCATCCAGGCAAAATTCAAGTCTAGGTCTGCGGCAATAATGGCAATATTTTTCTCACTGACAACCCCAGTAGGGATTGCTGTGGGCATGGGGATATCAACTACTTACAACGATAACAGCCCAACTGCTCTAATTGTGGAAGGGACTTTCAATGCTCTTGCAGCTGGGATTCTGATTTATATGGCGCTTGTTGACCTGCTAGCACATGATTTCATGAACCCCAGAGTGCAAAACAATCTGAGACTCCAATTAGGAGTAAATATCTCTCTTCTTCTTGGGGCTGGATGTATGTCTCTGTTGGCCAAATGGGCTTGAATTTTAACCTCTCTTTTTGGACAACGTCACACCACCATAAAGAAATACGAAGTACATATCACAGAAAGTTTTCGCCGGTGTTACATATATTTTACGTAAATCAAAAGAACAAAGTGTCATATATATAGCAAAGTTTTCTCTGATTTGTTTGTTTCGGTTGACTACCTCAACCTTGCTCCACTCTTGTCCTTCAATTTTTCTGTAACTTTATTTATTTGTTTCTTTAGTAAAGTTTCTTTTCCTTCCGGGTCAAGATTAATTTACATATTGTTGGTATCGTATCGCATAGGATAAGCAGCCACAAGAAAATATATGCTCTGTTTAATTGGTTTCGACATAAAATGATTTCGGCATTATTTTGTGTTTGGTGGGTGCAAAAATAATGGTTAACAGAAATCATTTTTAACTTGACCGTAAAAGCCTATTTAATTTTTGGAAAACAATTTACGGTTTAACCGTAAATCGTTTTCCGAATTTAAACTCTTCATTATTGCAGGCACGTTTGTGAGAATCCTCTACCGTCGGGCATTGGAGTTTGTTAGTAGTCCGAATCTACCGCAAAAGGTTCCTGTTTACTGGGTTCCGGCAAGTTTGCCGGACGGCAAAACTAGCTAGAATCTGACCAGTACGGTCGGAATCCAGTGAGGTTGCTGCAATCTGGCACAAATGGCCAGATTCTGACCACATTCACCGAAATTCGACCAATCCTAATTCCGGCAAATCTAGCTGGAATCTGATCAGTTCAGCCAGAATCCAGCCAGATTCACTGGAATTCGACTGTTTTGTGTCGAATTCCGACCACTAGGGGTGTGCAAAAACCCGCCCTGACTAGCGCCCCCCCTCCCCACCCTGCCCCCCAAAACACGATTTTCTATGTTATTTTGGCAGGTACGAGTTAGATTTTGACCAACCCGTGCGGGGTGGGGCGGGTTGCAAGATGGGGTTTTAAAAAACCTGGGGCCCCGCCCAGCACTGCACAAAACAATAAAAGGTGGAAAAAAAAAACCAAAAAAACCCTAACTGCCCTGCGCAGCAGCCTCCAGAGTCTTCTTCATTCTTTTCTTCTCTTCTCTTCACTCTTCGTTTAGCCTCTCTTCTCTTCGTTATGTCTTAGTCCAAGGAACTGAGGAAGAAGACAACGGCTGGCAACAATGAAAGAAGTGAAAAGAGAAAAGGGAAAGCAATGAAAGAAGTGAAAAGAAAGCAAAGGAAAATCTTGGGGACAGAAGGCTCTAGAAGGGTACGTGGTAGTCACTCATGAACTTGGAGTACAACTGGAAGCCATTGCTTCAAGAGAATCAAAACGCGCGGCTATTTCATATTTGGGTTCAAAACGCACAGTATTTTGAGTCAAAACCCATGGCATGGCTTACAACTGCAAGCCATTCAATTTAAAATTTTTAATTAAAAAAAATAATTGTTGTATTTCTATTTCCCAAGCAATGGCTTACAGCTTTGTCTCGAGATACCACCCACCCATTATCTTCTACCATGTCGTGGACTTCTGGATCCTTCATCTTCATGCTTTTCGTTTCGTCTCCTTTTCTTTTTTTTCTTCCTTTCTTCTCAACATACTGAAACGGTGAAACCAAAGGAAATCAAAGGAATGCCTCATCGTTCATATTGTTGTTGAAAGCAAAGGAAGGCCTCCGTATCCTTCTTCTCCTCAACTTCTAATCTCCTAGATCGGCTCAGATCTCCATCTCTCTGACTCAAATTGATCTCCCTTAAAACCCGTACCAGTAGAAACCGCCCCGCCCTCTTTGGCTTCAATGAACAAAGTTGCGGCCACGGGTGGAATTTTCAAAACCCCCAGGGTCGTGGGTCGGGGGCAAAAATGGTAAAAATCCACCCCGCCCCGCCCCATGCCTACCCCTACTGGCCACATTCGCCGGAATCCGGTGCTGATGGCCAAAATCCGGCCAATTAACTGGAATCCAGTACAAATGGCCCTTGGTGATTTTTCGCTATTGTGACTTTTGCGTACGAGCCAAACGTCGGAAAATAGTTTCAGGAAAATCATTTTTTCTAAAAAAATGATTTCGTCGAAAGTATTTTATGTCGAAACAAACGGAGCATAGTAGGTAAATAGAGTATTTTGTTACTTGATGTTAATTTGTGGGAAAAATGTATTTTATACCCCAAAGCTTCACCACTTTTCCACTTGCCTCTCCAATGTTTAAAAATTGGTAATGTCTTTCACTAAGTTTCTGAAATTGTCAATGTAACCCATCCATTAGTTTCTGAAGGAAAACACCAAATGGGTGCTCGTTGGGGACAATAAGTTTGTGCTAGTGGTAGGCAAAGAGAAAGCTCTCTTAAAGCTAACTTTGAGTAAAATCCTTTCACTCTCCAATGTTTTACATGTTCCTCATTTTCAACACAATCTCATTTTGGTATACTTGCTTGGTAAGGCCGGACTTAAGGTTTTATTTGATGGTGGTGTTGTTACCTTAACTAAGCATGATGTCTTTGTTGGTAAAGGTCCTAAAGGATATGAAGATCAAAGTCTTCTTGTATTAAATGTAGCTAATACAATTAATGTAAATTCATCTTCTTGTGCTTACATGGTTGATTCCATCAGTATTTGGCATGATAGACTTGGACATGTAAATCTTGGCTACATCAAGAAAATGAAAGAAACCAGAATCATTAATTCTGAAAAATAAAAGATTCCTAATTTACCATGTGTGTGTGATCAATTTGTAACAAAATATTTAAATGCGGCATTTAAAGAAGACAAATATTTTGTAAACGAAGTCGAAACTCAATTAAGATAAAAACCACTCCGGGGCAGCTAAACCCAAGAATTTCACTATTCAGAAGACAAAGCTAGTTACATGGCAGTAATACTCACATAACCCGATGCAGTAGTTGTACCTCTAACTTTAACACGTAACCCAATGTGAACGCCTCCCAACCAGGTCTCCTACCTAAAGAGATCTTTAATAGATTCATTTAGCTTAGGACTCCTTCCTAAGCTAGACTTCAAACGATCAAATCACATCACACAAAAAAACAACTCTTAGAGTGCTAGTAAATCTCACAATTTCTACCTAAATACCCTCTCTAAGCTCAAAGGAATTCAATACTGAATTCTGTAAATAATACAATACTAGAGACCTCTATTTATAGTCTTTTGAAAACCTAAATCAACACTCATTCAAAGTTCTATGGGCGGCTTCCAAACCTAGAAATAGAGCGTCCGGATGGCAAGCTGAGACTTCCATAAAACGCTTCACGCGTTTCCTTATTAAGGATCAGTCTCCGCATCCAGACGGTGGCAAGCTGTCTTCCCTAAACCTGTCTGTTGTGTAGTTCAGAATCTTATCGAACACTAAGTAGCGTCCAGACGTTGTTGCCCTAATGTCTAGACGGTTGCATGCTGTCTATGCTGAGCTGTTCGGAATCTTCTCGAGCACTGAAGGGCGTCCAGACGCTTCACTGGGACGTCCGGATGGTCAACCGGGGATCCAACTTTTGCTGAGTTATAAATTGCGCAGAATCTTCCTGGAGTCCGAAATTGCCTTCTTGATGCTTGTGACACTGATACTTGTCATATTAAAGCCTTTCCATAGTTGAGAATTAAACTCTAAATATTCTGAAAAACTCTGGATAAATACGACATCACTATTTTAGCAGTACACTAACATGGTAGTGATTTTGTCAACAGAATGTAGCCAATAAGACTAACAAACTCTCATTTGGCCATTTTGGGACAAAAATCACTTGACCGGTTCAAAAATACAATCTCTGTCCAAAAAATAAAAATACTCTCTATTTTTGTCTCAAAAGGACAAAGGGTAAACAGAGTATTTAAAAACCATAGTAACATAATTACTAATATTTAAAATAATAGGAATAAAAGTAAATTGTCTCAAAAGTAGCCCAAATAAACGAAGAAAAAAAATGAGTGATCACAGCACACAGTCATCATCATCATCATTATGTGGCTCAACGGATACATTTAATGATTTGGTTTAAACCGGATATCTTTTGTGATTTGTGTAAAGAACGGATTCATTGAATGATTTAATTAATTTTTCAAGCATAGTAGAAATATATAGAATTTGTACAGTAAGAACTTCGCATATGTATTGACGAACATGAGAATATGTTGCTGTGATTTGGTGGGTGTGGATTCTAAAACCTTATTACATTTTTTTTTTTTTACTTTATTTTTTTTTATTCACAAAACCCGAAAATTCGGAACTAGGTTAAAATATAATTAGTTTAAATAGAAATTAATTTTTGCAATACAATTCCCTGTGGATACGATCCCGCATTTGCACATACAATATATTGCAAACGATTCGTGCGCTTGCGAGTTTTAAAATTTGCACATCAAGTTTTTGGCGTCATTGCAGTGAAATTGTTTTGTTTGTGGAAATTGATTTGTGTTTAAATTGATTTTATTTTTCTACTAATTTAGGTAGATTTTTGTTTTATTTTTCTTCTTTCGATTTTTGTTTCTTTTTATTTTTATTTGGTTTTGCTTTACTGTCTAACAAAAAAAAAAAAAAAAGTTTTTGTCATTGTTTTGCAGCTTTGGTGACATAATCCACGAAATTGTGCTCAAGCAAACCAACGCAAAGGGCATCACTTGCAGGCTTGCAGCAGTTCAATAGCTGAAACTTTGCCAAAAAAAAAAAAATTAGTCGATTTTGTGAGTTTTTAAGTTTTAGTTTTTAATTTTTGGTGTATTTGTTTATGCTTCTGTGTTAATTTTCATTTTATATTATTATTTTTTGTTTATTTTATCTTGTCAAAAAAAAAATCCAAAGAGAAAAAAAAAGGTTTCTGTCATTTAATTTCTGAGTTCTTTTTCATTTTTTTTTTGTGTCATTTTATTTTTATGTCTGACAACAATTAACCTTTTGATGTGTGTTTCTGTGAGAAATATTATTGTTAGTTTGTGACAGGTGTGCTTGTATTTAAGTTTGGGGGACGTCCTGACCTTTTTCACACTTTGATATTTCCTTACTCCTAATAATGTATTTTTATACTACATATTGTGGACAATGTGTGATTCATGTTTGGGGGTATGGAAAAACACTATGTCTATTTGTTTGTCTATTTATTTTTCTTTTTGTTCTAAAAAAAAAAATCAAAAAATTCAAAAAAAGTGTTATGTTGTTGATTGAGCATGATTATATTGCAACTGTGGTTTGTATGTCATTGATTTGTTTAACATGTTGAACACTACATGTCATTAAAAATCTGAATCTTTTGACTCACCTATTGGATCAGAGAGACTTCACTTGTTTGAATTATTTATCACAATCACATTAGCATTGGTTCTGTGAGGTATGAGCTTTGAATTGAAGAATGTGTATCTTAAGATTTGTAGGATGATTTTTTGATGAAACCTTGGCTTAAATTCAAAAAAGAAAAAAGAAATAATAAAATCATCAGTTTGAGTTCTCATTGAATAACCGGGCCTCTTGCTCACTAAGCATTGAATGTTCACGTAAAAAGATGAGAAATTCAAGTGGATTGATCGTATGGCTAGTTTGACTTTGTAGCCTTTTTGGCTTGAGTAATTAAACCCTTATGGATGTTTTTGCATCTAATGCCCTAAAACCATCTGGTTTGGGAGTCACTGGCCCAACAATTGTTACATGGGTCAATTAGAAAGCTTAAGGGAGTCATGCATTGCACACAAAAAAAAAAAAAAAAAACACATTTTGATTTAAGCCTTGGTTTTTTCATCTGATAAGATTCCTATGAATTTTGGGGTACACAAGCTTTGAAAAAAATTGAAACTTCATGAATCTATGTTAATCTCACTTTACACTTATTTGAGCATGAGTTGTCTCGATTTTTCAACTATGAGTTGATTAATTTTTGACATCCTAATGATGTGATGTTCATTTTGTTAAACTTACTCATGATGTATAAACCACGTGTTTATGTGGAAATTCTTGTTTATCAACAACATAGTGCTTTAAAATGTTTGTGGGTATCATTTTTGACAAACCCTCACGAGACTTCACTCGTCAACTAGGGAGTCCTAGGGGTTTAAAAGACTTGTTGCATATGCTAAAAACACTTTTTGCATTTAGCATATGCAATCATCTCTACCACGAAAGATGATTTATGTTTCATGCTTTGATTTTATTTTGTTTTTATTTTGTTTTGCTAATGGACAAGCAAAATGTAAGTTTGGAGGTATTTGATGAGTGTCAAATATTGTATAATTGGACCCCTTAATTTACATTTGTTAAACATTTAATTTTGTTATTTTCTAATACTTTTGGTTAGTTTTGGTTTTTACGCGTTTTGCAGGTCTTTGAGAAAAAATAGCGGTATTTTTGTGGATTGACAAAGGAAAGGAATATTGGGGAGAATAAAATATAAATGAAGAGAAAATAATTGCCATTAAGGGAAGATTTTGTCTTGACATAGAGATGTAAGGAAATAATTATTTTTTGTCTCCACCATAATTCTTGCCTTGAATATTACGTGGCATGGCAACTCTTTACATGATTTATTTACATAACTAAGCCATACATGTGAACTGAAGAGCCGTTCAACGTAGCAGCACTTGCTTTTATTTTCTTTCCTTAACTGAAGACCAAAGCAACAACGTGGAATGCGTGATTTTCAGCGAGACACTAGATTTCTTTCCATGCTAAAAGCCGAAACGCACGTCTTTCTTCAAAGCAACTGGACAGCACTGAATCAAGCACATAACTCCTTCCGTAATGAGCAGCACCAAGACTTGAATTCCTTCCATAACTGGGCAATAAGAGAGACGCATAAAGTTCCACAACTGGCAGCAAATTAAGGGCAGAGTATGCATCCTATTTTCCAGATTCTTTCTAATTAAGTAGAGGATTTGCAACTCTTGCTCTATAAATATCATGCTTTTCTTTTGTAAAGTGTGTGGGGGGTGAGAGGCGCAAGCTTCCAGCCACACCAAGGCATGTAGAGTTGGTAAGTTTGTAAGTTTTTTTTTTTATGTTCTTAATAAAGTTTAGTGTTTTCTTCTTAGCGATGAATAGGTTTTTTTTTATTATTATTATTTTTTAAACTGAGATTGAGGATGAAACCTCACATTTGAAGAGCAACAGTATTTTTATGAAAGTTTATACTATCCGATTTTATTGGGTTTAATATTTCCCATGTTTTATTTCTTTTCAATTATTGAGATGATTTCTTGGATATCTATTGTGATTTCCGGATACATGTGATGATTTGAGATAGTCTCATTTAACTGATTGCTTGGACTTTTCATTTATCAAAATATTGGATATTCATTGTGTTTCGTTCTACGGATACATTTGATGATTTGGTTTAAACCGGATATCTTTTGAGATTTGTGCAAATAACAAATTTATTAAATGATTTAATTAATTTTTGAAGCATAGTAGAACATACATAGGATTTGTACAGTAAGAACTTCATATATGTATTGACGAACATGAGAATGTGTTGCTGTGATTTGGTGGGTGTGGATTCTAAAACCTTAGTACATTTTCTTTTGTTTTATTTTATTTTTCTTTTATTCACAAAATCCCAAAATTCGGAACTAGGTTAAAATAGAATTAGTTTAAATAAAATTAATTTTTGCAACACAATTCCCTTTGGATAAGATCTCGCACTTGCACATACATTATATTGCAAACTATTCGTGCGCTTGTAAGTATTAAAATTTGCACATCAATAATCATGTGAACACTTTATAGATTCTCTCATGTTCTTGAAGTTCCTTTACTAACCATTTATCCTTATGTATGTTACAAGATAAAATATTATACTTAGAAGACTCAAAAATTCTCAACCTTTAAGGACTTAAGCTAAGTTATAATATCCTTCATTCCCGTAATAAGATTAGAAACACTCAAATGAAAAAGCATATTTATCTTTTTCCAGTCAGAAAAAACATTACCATAAAGTATTGGAACATAAAACTACCAAAAGTAGAGTAATAGGAATAGCTGCAATGACCTAAGAAAATAAACAAAAGAATACTTTAATGCTATGAAGTAACTCTCTTTTAAATTAGCCAATGCCAATTTAATAGTAAATAGTAAATTTCAACCTATCTTTGGGCAAATGTTACATCACGCATGAAATTTACTCTTTATTAATAAGACTAATAAATTTAAATATTAATAAATAAAATTCTCCGTACCTTTGGGCAACTGAAAGAAATTTTACTTTTAATACTAAATTTGTTATCTTATTCTAATTAAGTCATAAAAAAAAACTTCCCTTTGAGGATAAGTAATTAAATTTATGAATTAATTACAACACGATGTTAATTTTTCTATATCAAGTTCATGTGTACGATCTTTATGCAATTATTATAAAATCATGATGATTTGCAATTACTATAAAATCATAATAATCACGCTGCAATTCATGAACATCTAATAAAATTCTTTATGAGGTTCATGCGTGTAATCTTGATGTAATTATCATTAAAAAAATGAGATGCTTTGACTCTCCCAAAATTATTATGATAATTACGTGTGTGCAATCCTGATGCAATTATCATTCAAAAATTGGGATGCTTTGGCTCTCTCAAAATTATCATAATAATTGCGACTTCATTAATATCTAACAATTTATAGATGCCCTATAAATAGCCTCAGGAATATAATAAATCAATATCTAAATAGGGTAAACAACATTTTTCAATGTGCAACTAGGTGAGTTCCCAAGAAAGTGAGGGGGGTTACTTGGACACACTTAAATCTTAAAACTTTCCTAACCATAACTTTTCTAGATATTGCATTATTGGATATTACTGTAAATACACCAGCATATATGGTATTGTTAATTATTCTTAAGTCTAAGCATTAAACAATTTATATAAAAATGATAGAAATGATATAAATTAAACAACCAAATATATATCCAAGATCATGGATATGATCTTGTATGTGAACCATAAACACATGAGCCGAGAATCAACATAACTTAATGCTGTGCAAAATAGTATAGAGGGTGCTCTGATACCACATGTTAGAACATATAAACATATTATGCTTAACTAACATGCGCAACAGAACATAAAAGATAAGAATCTAGGCTTACCTCTAGCCATCTTTGCTCAAGCGTTTCCACGAAGATATGAAGAATAAAAATATTATAAATATTATTTGAGGGATCTTCTAACATATGCCTTACTGTATTGCTGTACTGATGGTGTACACAGGCTATCTATTTATAGGCTAGGTCAGAGACTCTCAAATATGGTAAACATTGTATTTTTCCTCCCATCAAGGAAACAATATTATTAATTGATTTTAAAATCAATTAAACGATTTCATTACGGTAATATAAATTATCATAATCGTAATACCGCATATTATATTTATTAAATTAAAATATAATAAATACTGTATATGTGAGTCATATGAAAGATAAAATCTTACATTAACTACTTTACCCTTTATTATCATTTATGTTGCCGTTGCTGCTCATTGGGTGCCTATGTTTATCTATCTTCACATGAAGGAAGACATTTATCATTATCTATGAAATTATCTTCAACAAAGGAAAATGGCTGGAAAGCTGTGGGGATATTTTTGGGGAAAGTTGGATTTGACTAACGTCCACTTACCACAACTCCTGCTCGTCAAAGTCGTATATAGAGGCTATATATAGCCGTGAAAGGAATCTAAGGACTCAATAATGTATATATAAGATGTCTTTTTCCTTTTTGCCAAAAAATATGAGATATTTTCACCCCCACAATCATTACAGTAAAGAAGAATGTGGCTCTGAATTCAATTTGAAATAAGAAAAAAATAAATAAATATATCGTTTGGCTATGAAGGCTATCAAAAAGAAAAGCCGGCTAAAAATAATAGTCGACTGAGTTGTAGGATAATATTGGATTTTGTTTCTGCACTTTATTATGTGCTAAACCCGAAATAATAGAATAATAAAAAAACCCCATTATTTTTAAAGTAAAAATTAAAGAGGGAGTGTAGGATTTTTTTTTTATTAACTTAAAAATATATATATTTTTATTATTTAATAAAATTAATGCAAGGGTAATTTGGAGGGTTGATAGAAGTTAGAAAGAATTATTTGTAATATAATAACTATTCTATAATTTGATAATATTTTTAGCTTTGGAATAACCATTCTTGTATAAAACTTTTAAGATGTTGTTATATAGGTTAATAAATATAAATTGAGATCTAAAAAAAAAAAAAAAAAGGACAGAAATTAGCTACAAACTAGCCTAATAAAGTGACATGTTTTCCTAAAACATTAGAACACACGCTTTCTTATTAATATTATTAAAAAACATGTGAGAAGCACACGGTTTTTAATACCGTGTATTTCTCACATGTTAAGGGCACTTGACAATTTATTTGACTGGTTTGTATAAATTAGTTACAACCTGTCCCTAAAAATTAGTTGGTTTAAATTTAAATTTTTAAGAAATTTTAAGGAAAAATATATAAAAAAAAAAAAAAAAAAAAAAAAACCTCTTGAACTAAGTAACCTCTGTTTTTAAAATAGCTCATGAAGTGACAAGTATGCTAGAGTGACTCATCCAACTACCAAGATGAGTAAAAAATGCTACTTTTTATTATATTCATATAATGCCCTTATTCTCTTTAAAACTAAATAAAAATAAAACTAAAGTAAACTATTTTTTAAGCAAAATAAGAAAATAAGAAGAAGAAAAAAACCCAAAGCGTTGGATTAATACAAAAATTAAAACTTTTTTTTTTTGGATAAATGCAAAATCATTATATTTAGTTGGCATAAATTACAAATCGTTTTTGCAATATAAAAAACAATTCAGAGATCGTCAGGGTAGGCTAAATAACAATTTAGTCCATACAGTCAAATTCTGTCAAAACACTTAAAAGATTCTATTAGTGTGCCATGTCAGACCAATAAAATGATGACATATATCGTTTTAATAAATAATATAATTAAAACTTTAAAAATTAAAAGATTTATATATATATATATTTTTTTTAAAAAAAAAAAAAGGGAAAAGGGGTGGCTGTCGGTCCCATCTGGGATGACTCGTGGGCCACCCCTATAGGCAGTAGTGGAGCCAGGATTTTAGTTGAGGGGGGGTTAATATTTTTTTTTTCAATTTGATAAATAAATAAAAAATTATGAAGTTAATCAAAAATAAATAAAATATAATTAACGCATCAATAAATAATTCAAAAAATTTAATTATCTCTTAAAATATATAAATGTTAAAAGGTATTTTAAATGTAATATATATTGCATAAGAAAAGTCAGTTAAACTAAGTCTTAATTTTTTTTTTAAAAAAAAAATAATAATAATTTGTTAGACATAGGCAAGTATCATGACTCCCATCTAAACCTATCCTATTGAAGAAGTCGGCTAAGCTAAAGGCCTAGCATTTTTTTAAAAAAAAATTTAAAAAAATTAAGTGACCAAATAAGAGCACTAGCAGCAGGTTCCCAACCATTTTCCCTATTTTAGGAAAATTTAGGGAACTAAACCACTTTTTTTTCCTATACAAAAACACACCACAACAGCTTCCATTTATCTTTCCCTATAAATTAAAATAATATTTCTTTTATCTTTACTTTTTTTCTTCTTTTCTTTTTTTTTTTTTTTTTTTTCCGTCTTCTCTCCCTCTCTCTCTCGTCTCCATCTTCTTCCTATTTTGTCTATCTATTTTTTTTCTTTCTTCCATAAACTCTTCTCTCTCTCTCTTGTCTGCATCTTCTTTGAGGTTGAGGAATGAGAACAAAATGAGAGAGGAGAGAGAGAGCTGTTTTTTTTAGAATGAGGAATGATGATGCGTGAAGAAGAGATGAGAGAGGAGAGAGAAACATTTTTTTATTAAAATAATACATTGGGAAGCACTGTAGCTTCCCAAGCATCCTCATCTAAAATGAGGAAGCTGCTGTGGCTCATATTTTGCACATTTTTTCAAATTTTTCCTATTTTAAGGAATAGAACTACTTATAGGGCATCTGCTACTAGTGCTCTAAGCTGTGGAGAAGAAGAATAAGATGATGTCATTGGTGTTTGGGGTTCAGAAGTTTTGAAGTGTTGATAGCGACGTATGAGGTCTATCAGGGACATGTAGTTAAGATTGTTACCTTAGACTTGTCCTTTTTTCAAATTTATTAAAAGAGAAGTAATGAGACGTGTCGTCCCATTCTTCTTTTTTATTATTATTTTTTCTTTTGATAGAAGGTTTAAACGAACAAACAAAACGGTGCATTTTCCTTAAAAGAAAAAATATGTCGTTTTCAAACTTACCTTCTTCAACATGTGGCTGCATGAATTGGTTTTAGGTTAAAAAATCAGTGAAAAAATGGCAAAATGTGGTGCGACCATGAACTTCGATCTTCTTATACAATATTTTCTCTTTGAGGAGTTTTTGAGGGTGGGCAACTAAGACTTTC
>JAJPGS010000577.1:0-43292 GCA_028654335.1 Alnus rubra | reverse complement strand
ACGGACAAATAGGTCAAGGGCACCTCCCGGAACAGAGTATCAATAATAGTGACTGATAGTCTACATTATCAAATCATGCTGATATTTGACAAAAGGAATCTCCAGACCATCGGATCCATTCACAGATCCTAAACCACTCTGCCCATACAACTTCCATCATTTTCACTCAGCAAGCAACCCTAATTTACCTATAATATGTGACACCACATGACCTCTGTGATCCTCGTTGATCAAACTTGTATCGATTCAATATATAACAATAAGATATAAACACGAGAGAGATGGAAAAAGTGACTGGGGGGATTTGTTTACAAGGGGAGAATTTTTCCATAGATAAAGCAACTTAATATGCACCTAGGAATACTTCCTTTCCAGTGAATCGACCTTTTGCTGGGCTCAGCAGCTCTCTGCACCCACACCTCATATATACGTCTTTGCTAACACCATGTACATAAGAATCCGTTTTGCTTCTGCAACACGATGGCAATAAGTGGCATAGCCACAGAAATTTGATGATCAGCTGAGCATGGTTGGATGCCCAGTTTGGAGCATCCTCTTGATCATGTCCATTCCAAATGCAGAATCCGATGAACTGGCCAATGGAAGCAGAACGTAATCTCAGCACTCTAAGCATGAGCTTTAGCTAAATTTTCTTACAGAAATAATTATAAGAAACAGGACATTATTAAAAGAGCAAGGCATGAAGGGCAGTCAATAAATCTAATCTGACCCCAAGGAACATACTTCTAAATACACTTTGTTCCACAAAGATGCCGCTTGTTCAGTAACAAAGGATTAACACATAGTTCTAATAAGCTTGAATTCATTATCAACTAAACAATGGCTTGCCAAGATCAAACCTGCTGGTACTGGATGGTTTTCATAAATAGAACAGGCAGAAAGTGAACCACATCAAATCCTTTGTGAGACTCAGGACTGTGGTCATTGATCTCTATAACATGCATTTCAATTTCTAGCTTCGCTAAATTCAGCCCACACATATTGAATTGGCCTTTGTTTAAAGATCAAAACCTGTGAGTTATAAAGCATGTTTCTGTGCTTGTAACCAAGAACTAACCATGCTCTAATCTCATCAACTAAAATTGTAGGCTTGATCAACAGGAGCATGTATTAGCTAACAGAGACCACAATTAGCCACTATCTATAAAATATCCTAAAGGTACTATGCATCAAAAGTATGAATTACAGTGGCTTCCTCGTGTGTATGTTATTTCAAGCAACTAACAACTGTAACCAGAACCTATCTGGCTCCATGGCCAATTATGCAGGATTGGAAAATAATTTTTTTTTTTTTCCTGTTCTTTTTTTCTTTTCTTTTTTCTGTTGAGTGGGGGGAAATCCATAAAAACTTCTATTGAGCAATGGGCCAGACCCAGTCATTTCTCAAGACGCCTTCAAGCTGGACCTACCTCTCCCCACGATCAATTGAGCAATAGCATAAAACTCGTCCAATAAACAGCCACTCTATGACATGGTGTAAAAAAAAAAAAACCCAACAAACTTGAAAATATTCCAAAATAGAAAATGAGAAATAATAGCGGTTTCAGATAGACACTCTAAACAACTAACTAGCTAAATTGACACCACTAAAATAAGATGAGATGGAAAGACAGCTCACCTTGGGGTAGTGATTTCACATGGAAAACAGACAACACCTTCACGAGTTGGGATGGGAGGAACATGATCCTTTTTCTCATTCACGAATTTTATTATTTGAAACAATACCTCACGGAGAGATGCTTCAAGTGCTGCCCTGCGAGCACTTCTCTCCTCTGCTGCGCTCTCTGCACTCAGTAGAATGAGGAAAGAAGATATCAGCTTATCTTAGGAACTTAGGAAGAGTGAAGCACATGAAAATCTTTATTTCAATGAACAATAGGAATTGCACCTCCGGGATCAACTACAGCTTTGGAATGATTGAACTTGCTAGAATGTGCTTTGGTATGTTGGACTACGTTCAAATTGATATACCATTGTTCCCAATATTGGCGTTCAACTTTATTAAAGTACCAAGAAGGCTGTCTGTTTTTCACTTCATAGAACGATAAGCATATCTGTGTCGTTAATGCAGTAGTAAATTGGTGAGATCGAAAAGAAAAATGTGCAAACTACATCTTAACAGAGAATGATGCAAAAGAAGTGCTGACAACAAATAAAAGGCACGATGCAAAAGTCCTGTGTGAACCACTATCAATCGTAGAATGTATGAGCACGTCAAAAAAATAAAAAACTGTAATATGCTAGCATAAACTCCAAAAAGCAAGATTCAAAATATAAGGGAAATGGAAAATGAATAAAGTGATAATGGTATGTTTTGAGACAAAAACCTCAATTCTTTTGTTAAGGATTGAGTAGTGGATTCCAACTAAAAAATAAATAAAATTGATTGCAGTATGCATTCAAATCAGTGTGTCCATGGCCCTGATAGATTAAACATGTTCAACAATGATAAAAGGCAAACAAAAGAATTGCAAACTAGTCAAGTGGCGAATGCAATTTTAAAGATTGGCGGTCTCAGCTTTTAAGAGAATTCTATCCATTTATAAAGGTCTCTAGGATATTTACACATTATCAACATATCCTATAACATGGTAACTGATAACAACTGGCGAACCACAGACCTGACTTTTCTTGTTTGGGTGTTTCTCTACCCAACCAATGTATTGCTCAATCTTTTCATCTATTTTATTTTCAAGTTCTGCATCACCACATTGCACCTATACAACAAGAAAGGTAAACAAAATCAAAGAAAGGCTTAATCTTCAACCACCCAAGGAAAAAGTACAACATAGAATCAAACTGTTTCAAGTTGGAATGTACATCTCAAAAAACTTTATAAGATGCCATAACATAATCTTGTAAATGTCCAGCAAAAAAGGCAGTAATTTTGCTATCTTAGGCCAACATTAAATAACAAATAAAATTCTGTCTCTTGTTTAGGTGTCAAAACAGGTAGGTATATGTCTCTACTAGTGCAGTGTAACATGATTTGCAATCAGCATTAAGCAATGTCTTGAAGTATACGGGTATGTGAATGCATTATTTTGGTGGGAACTTGCTGCACAACGTTATTCAGTAAAGAAAAGTAAAAGGCCATGCAACACAACAATTAATCGTTGTAAATCGCTGTTACATATCTAATAAGCAAGGGAATGCACTATGTTGGAAAAATAAGTCCTGACTACTTCACAGAGCCTTAACTACTTACAAAGTATGGGAAACTAAGATGCATCCAACCAAGAACAGCTAATCAACAGAAGAAATACAAAATCACTTACATATGTAATTTCAAAAAGTTCCAAATCAATGTCTTTGGGCCGCACTAGACCTAAAGCTCGATGAAACACAATCGTGTGTAGTATGCCTGCACCCATTATTATTGAGTTTTCAGATAAGATGAAAACAAACAGTTCTACTGCATTAATTGAGGTGCAGATGTAGTCAGCACTAAAAATATAGAAATAATAGTATAAACAACAGTATGTAACTTTACAAAAACTAACTTAGATGGCTTGTCACAAAAAATTAAAACCACTTGAGCATGCTATGCCTACTATACAACCAGAAATAACCTCAATTCTAAACACACCCATGGGCATTAGGAAGATAACCGATTGTCAATCCTCACATACAACAAACTAAATTCTCCATGGAATTTTCCCCCATGTCGTCCTCTCATTCTTTGTATTGTTTTATCATAGTGCAACATAAGGAAAGAAATAATATTGCACAATTTCACAAAATGCATAGTATTCTAATCTGCTTAGCCCTAATATCCTTTCAACGCTGCCATAAACAAAAGCTTCTACCAACACTATCCTCTGATCTTCATTATCAATGCAACTATGATAGAATGATGACACTAGTAACCCATTTCATACCCAACCAGAGTTGAATAAATGTTGCCACAACCCAACCTCAGTTACCTCAGTCAATCTTTAGGGAACCACAAACACTTCAAAACTCAAGTGAGATAAACACTTCAAAATAGAATCTGAAAAAGGGTCATAGATTCATGCCTTCACACTGATACAGAGTCCAAGTAATGATGACACTGGTAACCCATTTCATACCCAACCGGAGTTGAATAAATGTTGCCACAACCCAACCTCAGTCAATCTTTAGGAACCACAAACACTTTAAAACTCAAGTGAGATAAACACTTCAAAAAAGAATCAGAAAAAGGGTCACAGATTCATGCCTTCACACTGATACAGAGTCCTAGTAATTCGTATAAAAAAATACCTTGAATTGCTCAACCTAAGTTAGATTACTGGATTTGAATAATATATCAAAATCTGAACACAAGTTTCCTTTTTCTGAAAAATGACTACCGGAATAGCATATACCAGTAATATAGCTTACCAAATAACACAGCTTTATAAATGGTATATATTTATAGATTAGTAATACACCCTAGTTATAAATTTCCCAAATTAATAATATTAAAGAACCAAACTTTAATATAGTAAGCCAAAACGCTCAGCAATATTTACACACACAAACAACCTTAAAAACATGATAAAATTTGAAACAGTTCTTACAGCGTAGAACTTCTTGTATCTCAAAGTGCTCCACTTCCTACGAACAAACATTTATTAAAATATTAGGACGAATTTGTATAAAATCACACACTGATTAACTCAAGCAAATTATTTTCTTTGACTGTGTGCGTGTGGATAATGCTTTACCAATTCTTTGAGTTGGCAAACTTCGCAGTTCATGGTGCCCGGTGATGAAGGGTATCTTCAGCAGGAAAAATCCAAAGATCAAAACCCTAGCTTTTTGGCGTGAAGTCGACGACGAGAGAGCAATTTGATCGGGTTCTGGTCGGAACTGTTTGAATTTGGAGTATAAGCTAATCCGATTAGGTTGGATATGTTTAACTGGGTTAAGCTATATGGGCCCAGAGGAACTGGGCTATAAGAGTGAATTTTTGAAGCAAGCTCGAAAATGAGAAAATTCACTTATTTGTCTTAACTATGATTTTTAATTTTCAATTTTTCTTACTATGTTTCTATTTTTTTTGGGTATAAATAATTTTTTATATGGGATTAAAATATTCAATTTTTTGGATGTTGATCTGTCATTGTTTTATTCTCTCTCTCTCTCTTTTTTTTTTTTTTAGTAAATTAGTAATTAATTTTTATTTTTATTTTTTTACTAGTGTTGATCTAAGGGCTAATTTTCACTGTCTGTCATTAAGTTATGTAACAGTCTAAGCATTCCTAGTAACCTCACCAAATTTTACTTACTAAAATAACTAAAAATCATTTTTTTCTATTCTGGTGAGCTACTTTATTAAAATTCCCCAACAGCCTCACCATTTTAACTAGTCGATATTCACTATTCCATTTAAATAATAATTTTTTCATATTTATTTATTTTTTCTCTATATAATCTTTTTACAAAAAATCATTCATATCCATAAAATAAGGACATTATCGTGTGAGAGATGGGAGAATAAAATGAGAGAAAAAATGAAAAAAGTGTGCTAATCATGTAAAAGAGAAAGGTGAAACAAAATTTGGTGAGTGGATTGTTGAGTGAAAATGTCTCATCTAATTTGGTTAGTAATTTCAGTCATCAAATTTTTTTGGTTAAAATGGTGAGGCTACTGGGAGTGGTTTTTCAGGATTTTCATCAAATTTGCTCACCAAAATAACTTTTTAGTTATTTTTGTGAGGCTACTAGGAATGCTCAGCATTACTCTAAAGTTAATTTATTCAGCTTAAATATTTTAAAATAATTATGTCTAGTAAGTATTAATGATAATTATAGCTTTCAATTGTATACAATTTATGACAAGTATTTTGATGATCTTGGCAGCTAGTTGCTAGTTAAATTGGTACTTTTGGGGAGAGGATCTCTCCATTCTCCTTCCTCTATTTAATGAAAAATGAGTAATGCTATATATAATACTTTTATTCTCCTTTTATCCACACAAATGTGATATGACTTTTAAAATCACCATTGGATCAAAATTTAATAATAATAATGATCCATCTCAAATCTAATGACAGTTTTAAAAACCATATCACGGTTAGGGAATAAAAAAAATTATAGGAGTCTTGCAAATAGTATTACTCAATTTTTATATGATTGGTGGGTTTTTGTGCTTATTTTATAGTTGTAGTAAGTGCATGACTTTTTCTTTTTAAATAATTAAGAATAAGATACAAACAGAACAAAGAAATAATGGAAACAAAGGGAATAGTCTACAAAGAGAGATTCTGTCCACTTTCAAGTGGAAGGTCCAATATAGAAAAATAATAAAAATGAATGGTTTCAGTAAATTTGGATATAGTGGCCCATTTGGCTAAGTTGTAAGTGCAATAGTTTCCACTTCTATGAACCTTGGTGATTGTCCAACTATTGAAGGAACCAACCAAACAAAGGTTGTCTATGATTTACTCTATCTTCCTTGTTTGCATTCAAATTGGTTAAGTGCTTTATTTAATATATATGCTACTCAAAGCCAAGATTGTTGCAGAGATAATTTTTAGGATTGGAATATCTAGCAATTTGGCCAACAATTATAAGAAATCCCACGTGAGATTTACTTGTCCAAATAAGTTTTGGGTTGTTCCGCCACGAGTAATTCTAGAAGTCAATCTTTTGTCATTCTTGTGCCCCTCAAAAAATAATATGGCTTTTAAAATCACCACTCAATCAAAATTCAATAATAATTAATTTCAAGCTCAGCGATGATTTTAAAAACATTATTTTTTGAGAGATATAATAATAATTTTTAGCATTACTCATCCAACCGCCTATCTGAATAGGTAGGTTCCATATTTGTTCTCCAACAATTACCATTTTAATTTTTTAGCAATTCCATCGAAAGAATTGCTTGTTAATCGATAGATCAATCCAATTTTTGGTTAGTTGGGTCCTTAGTGGAAAGGACAGTTTTATTCTAATGCCACCTATGGACAATTTCCAATCAAAACCTAGTCTTAGACTCTTAGCAGGTTTCCACATTGGCAGATCTAAAAGATGGAATTAATTCCAACTTTCCAAAGCAATCTGAATGCGATTTTGCATTTTCATTTGTAGTCTTAGTCGTCTCTTTGTCGTTGACAATGAAATCCCAGAAAGTAACATCGATCAACATCAAAATCAAAAGAAAGAAAAACCAACAAAATATAATAGAAAGATAAAAAGAAGTGAAAAAGGAAGAAGAAAACTGACCATACCATACATGCCACTTCAATTCTTTGTATCGATCGATCGTTCAATTAATGTGTGCTTGTGTATAGGTACTGAAAGTGATGCCTAAAAATCATTATCTATATATATATATATAGCACCACTCCCAACAGGAGGAACATCATGTTACAAACAACGTACGTATAACTACACTTTTTCAAATTCAGGTCCATCATTACATTGAGAATGAGAATATATAATTCTAAATCAATTCCACTCTCACGTACACCTTTTAATCATAATCTCTGTAATAGGACAAAACCCAATTCAAACTAAATATTGATATGACATTACACCAAATAACAACAGGAATATAATTAATACACCATTATTTTAAATAATAATAATTATATATAGTCAAGTGTTTGATCATTCTTGAATTGTTGTATCAAGAGGATCGGATTGGGCGCAATTTTGCTAACTGCGTACAGACATAAAACGGGGCATCATAAATGATCATTTGGTGTTACCTCAAATAATAATATTGAAATGGATGAATAAATAAAGGAAAATGATACATAAAAAATTGGTTTGTTAATATGTTTTGGAGTACGTACTGTGTTTGATGTAGTACAGATTCAAACAAGACAGAAGAGCTCGGTCGCACCTTTGTTCGATCATGATTCAGACCAACAGTACCTAGCTAGCTAGTCCCTCAATTAATAGAGCCAAATCACGAGGTAGATTAGGATGGTCTCTCCAACACAATTCTTTGAATTTCTTTCCCTCATGGACGTTCCCTATCAAAACTCCCTTCCCTAATTTAGATTTAATTTCCACATACCTTGTGTTGCACAACTTTCCTTTAAGCATAGTCTATCCTGTATTTCTTTTAATATATTCCCTACTTTCCACACTTGGTTTGTCTTTTGCCTTACATAGAAGAAAGGTGATTAATTTGTTTCCTTTTAGATACCTACAAACATAATATTAATTCTACAGCATATGTGTGATGCATGTTCCTTAAGTTCAAATTAAGAATATTAGTGATATTGAGTCTTATCGTTCTTTTTCAAACAATATTGTCTTGTATTTGCTCCTATTAGAAGACTTGTTGCTTCTGTTTGTTATATCTTTTTTTTTTTTCGAAGACAGTTTTCGATACGGTGACACAAGCTTTTGAAAAGTTTTTGTCATTCCTGTGAAATAATAAAAATCGGTAAAAGAGCTTGCTGTGAGTGACAGCCGATCCCACTCCAATACTTAAGTCAGCATTAACCAAAACAACAATTCGAACGTACAGTTTCACATCACATGATTCCGTGTTGTAACACAATACAAACACATACAGTTTTGATCAACTTTACCAAACCACTTTCATTAAAATCATTCAAACAGTTGTTTGAAACATCATGGGGACACTATCTTCAAATGTTCAACCCCTTGGATTGTATGTAATGATGGGTAGAAAAAAATGGTGTAGGCAAAGTTAATCACAGAATTGAACTTTATGGTTTTGTATTTATTCATGTGGAAGACAATGTCCTCCGTGGGATTCGTTCACCTTGTTCCTGCAAAACTCTTGTGGGCTCCATATTTGTCGATTTCATTTTTAGAGAATAATGCCATAGCTTACACCACTTAGTTTTGTTTGCAATAATGTCAAAGGGACACGTACGTAGCTAGAATTTCATCAATCCCATAGCATACTCATCTTCATGTCATGGCAGCTATATATATATATATATATATATATAGCATACATGCTCATGTCATAGCAGCTATTAGCTATATATATATATATATATATATATATATATATGAAGCTTTTTGTTTTGTTTTTTTTTCATTTATACGGATTACGGAGGACGTACGTAGTGAAAGCTTCTTTAGTTGAAGACAAAGTGGGGGTACGTTTAATATGCAACTCGATCGAATAGGCTAATAGGCTATACAAGCAGAGGAGTTATTATCTTTGTTGGGATTTGTGCTTGGAACTTCTACGCAAGTCTAATGCATATAATTTTACCTAGCTTGAAAACTTACCAGCATTTATTAGAGTATATAATAAGGATAGAAAAGCTTAAGCTTAATAATAAAATGAAAATTAAATATATAATCGGAATAAAAAGACAAATAAGACATAAAAATTTATGGGTTGCTTGGTGTTAGATACATTCTTCCACCACTATGATAGAGCTCAATAGAAGTATATTTTCACTCTTATCACTTGATATAATTGTATACAAGAGCTTACAAATTATTTGAAATTATTCAAATCCAATCAAAACCTAATTAAATCCCATCATTTAGGCTCTCTTTGTCTTGCATACTTAGCTTATCATTTCTCTATGGTTAAAGGTTTTTTACAATCCTTGACTTATGGGTTTTGTTTGTTAACGTATTTTGGGGTATTTCTTTTTTCCTTTTTTTTTTTTTTTTTTTTTTTTAATTTGAAAAAATGTTCTAACATGACAAAAATGATTTAAAGTTTTTATGAATATTTTGTATTTAGATTGTTTGTTAATGTTTTTATTTGAAGAAAAAACAAAACAAAACAAAAATTTCAACAAACAGAGCTCGTGATTTCCTGCGAATTTCTAGTTTGATATCCCTGATATACGTATTTTTGTGTTCTTTAATAATAGTATATATCCCCAACAGATATAGCATCTTGTTCTCAATTTGTTGTTTTATATTTTTTGGGGTATTTTTTATTTTTATTTGAAATACCGTTCTGATGTGACATAATGGTGAAAACGGTTTTTAGTGTTTTGTAAGTGGTATAATGCTACATACCACATTTTTATCCCATAATACTAACATGGCAGCCTCAACCAACCTTTGGATAAGTTATTTAAAAAAAAAAAAGAATTTAAATATTAGTTGGGATTGTTACATCAGCATTGTGGGATAAAAATATAGTTCCTAGTATTACTCTTTGTAAGTGCTTTATGTTTTGAGTTGTTTGTTACTGTTTGAGTAATGTCATTTATCATACCCATTTTAGATTTGCTGACGTTACGTATTTTAAATGGTTTTTCTTTTGTTTTTTTTAAGTGGCTGACATAGAAAAACACTTAAAACACGCAACGTCAGCCAGTGTAAAATTGGAGTAAAAAATGAGTGTGAAGATTGCATTGCTCTAATATTTTTGTTTTGAAAAAAGAAACAAATGGGAGAAAGGAAAAAGTTTTAACAAACAAATCCATGCATGTTCAGGTGACATCTTCCTCTTGTCGAACGCAGAGCAGGATTAATGGTATTGAATATTATATCCTAAAATTTTAAGTGTAATAAAATAAATTTAATTATTTAATTAATATTTTAATATTATTTTTTATGTGTGGGCTTAAACACCCTTCAATAAGTAATGTTTAATACCTAAAATATTAAACTGAAATAGAAGATAAATTCCTGGTCTTACACTAGATGTTAAATTCTAATTATTCTAAAAGCTTGTAAGAAATAATGAATTTAAGTATTAAATTAATATCCCAACAAATAGTCTCTCAAATTCCTTAATGCATCACACGATTAATTTAAATATACGAGTTTTTTAATATGCCAATCATTCATTTTGCACTAAGAGTCTGTTATGCCCTGCAATTTTACAGGTTAAAAGTACATTTTTAAATAAAATTATAAAAAAATATTTTGTTTAGGAGTACTACGTATGAATAAAAAAAAAAGGTTTCAAAACGTAGAAAAAATCACGTTTTTAAATTATCACAAGCAATAAAGTATCGTTTTAAATGTCAAATTGAGATTCTAAAGGCCGAACTATAATTTCACCAAACACTTAATTACATTTTTAGAAAACATATTTTTATTATACTGTGTTTTAAAATGGCTAATTTTTAAAACTGTTAAACTGGACGAACCCTTAAACTAATTGCTGAGGCTTGGTTGTTCGTTTCTTCTTCCAACCAAGCCTTATAACGTGGTTGACTGAACAATTTTGTTATTATATATTAAAATCATTGAGCCCCATAAGAGTGTAATCCTACCAAACTCCCAGATTTAAATATTAGATACTGTTAAGTTAGCAAATCAAACATTCCATATCTCAATCTTCCATGCACATTGATTGGGATTTTCAATGAAGATCACTAAATCACTGAAATGGTACAATCACATGGAAACTGAGCCTTAAAATATGCATTACACTTACAAAGAGATTAGCTTGTTGCCAAAGCCTGCAACAAAAATAATTTTTTTTTTAAAAAAAAAAATGCTAAGTACTCCTATATATAGAAATCCAAATCTTAGTCTTGGTAACAGAAAATTGGATTGGCAGGCATCTTGGACGTGGTGGGGTCCTTAGGATGTCAATAACAAAATTCTCTCTGCCTTGCTCTTCATCCTATCCTACACCCTTTTTATTTTTTATTTTTGTGAGTTTCTGCCCGCGGGCCACTCCAATAAGAATCAACCCACATGCAAGCTTTGTCCAAAGTAGTCCTGCAGGAAGGATCTTGTCCATCTTTGCTTTTGTCAGGAATATTGAAGCCTCCATTGGATTTCCCATTGCTGATGACCTATCTCAATTCTCAAGAAGGGCCCTAAGTAGTACCAAAATTGTTGAAGGAACAACTATCTATAATTTCTGGTATAGATTTTTAACGATTCAGAAATTAAATGTAAGAAAGTTTACTTATCGAAATAATTGTGAAAGTTCACTTTCTGTTTTGATGTATAGGTCAATCTCACAAAGGCTCTTTCAAACCCCATGTTTCTCTCCTTTCAAGCTAGTAATGCCCTTGAGGCTATTTCCTCCTCTATAGGTCTTTGAATGGCTATAAAATACGGAAACATATCGTTTAGATTCAATAGCTTAGCTAGGCATGAGGTCTGTACGTGGATCCCAAGAGAGTACCGTGAAGACAAAGCCTCCTCTTGTGTACAAGAAAATTGTGCAATGATCAAAAGGGACAATATTTCTTTTCTGGTGTTTGAAAGACTGATTTGGACGAGCAAAGGTATAGAGTTAAGAGTATGTCAAGGAATTGCGTCTTGTCAGCGATTCCTTTTTAACATCTGGCTCACGAGCGGAGATGAGCATCTTTTATAATTATTTGTTTAAATTTAAAAAAATTTAAATAAGTGAATATGAGAGACTGCTTATGAGACATACATGACCGAATAAGTGATTGAACAGCTCAATTTTTATTTGATTATATGGGTTTCATAAGTGTTCTCTCACAATCCCCTACTCGAATTCTCTCAAATTCTGACAAAGTAATTATAGATGATCCTAATTGATCCCACGAAAGGCCACCATTTTCTTGCTATGTTGTCTGGTTGTATATCCTGATTTTTTTTCTTCTTTAAAATATTTTTAAATCAAAACATAAAACACTCATAAAACATGTAAGCATTTCTAGTAGCCTCACCAAAATAGCTTTTTAGCTATTTTGATGAGCTAATTTGATGAAAATACTAAAAAACTACTTCCAGCAATCTCACCACTTTAACCAAAAGTTTTGGTGAGTGAAAATACTCATCAATTTTGATAAGTAATATTCACGCATCAACTCTCTCACAAATTTTGTTTCTCCTTTCTCTCTTACATGATCAACACACTTTTTTCTCCAATTTTCTTCTCCCATCTCTCACACACGATGATGTCTTTATTTCATAGACATAGAGATTTTTTTGTCCCTAACATAAACTTTGTAGTTCTTTCATTTATCTTTTATTTTTTTCTTTCTTGAATTTTGTTGAGAAGTAAATGAAAACTTTTGTGAATCTCAAGATGAATGTGTATAGTAGCTTGTTGTATAAAAATATTAAATAGATAAATAATATATAATATATAAATCTGAAAAAATATTATTTAATTGGAATAGTGATAGCCAGTGAATAGTTAAAATGGTTAGGCTGCTAGAAAAATTTAAAAAAGTGACTCACCAGAATAGATAAAAGTGGTTTTTAGCTACTTTGATGAGTAAAATTTGATAAGGCTACTAGGCATTCTTAGTAGACTCATCAAAATAATCAAAAAATTGTTCCAAATGAATCTCCCAGCAGCCTTACCAATTTGATGAAAAAACCAAAATAATAAAAAACTAATCAAATTTTCTCCACTTTCCTATTTTGTTATTTCTCTCATGCATCACACACAACCTCATTTAAAAAAAAAAAAAGATTATATAAATGGAATAGTAATAGTGAATATTTAAAATGGTTAGACTGTTGGGAGTGCTTTAAAAAAGTAGATGGTTAAAATAGAGAAAACAATTTTCGACTATTTTAATTAGTAAAATTTGGTGAGGCAACGAATGGTGTGTTTGAGATTGCGATTTCATAGACAATAAGTACGATTTTAAATCAAATCACATAACATAAATCGTTTAGAAATTGCGTTTTTAAAATCGCAATTTGAAAATGCAGAAAATTTGCTTTTTTAAATCCCAGGTAAGATGTTGTTTTTTGAAAACGCATAATTTTAAAGACTAATTTGTGATTTTAAAGGCTAAACTGCAATTTTGCCAAACGCTTAATTGCATTTTTTAAAATCATTTTTTTTTTCTTTTCAAATCGCACATTTTAAAATCGTTATTTTAAATCGCAAACTCAAACTGACCCTAAGAATGCTCTAATTAATGCAACTTATTTATCTTTATTGTCAACCGGTTGGTAGTTTTATTTATCTCACAGTAATGCAGCCTAGCTCAAATCTCTTGGTAGTTAATTAGGTTATAACTGCTTCTTGCTCTACTTATTTTGCAGTTGCATGTTCTTTGTATCATTTGATCTGTTAAGAGGCGTTATTTCATGGTCTTCTCTTTTTGTCATGCTCCTCCTTGAACTTGTAGGTAGGCCTCTTTAGATGGTGAATGGGTAGACAATAACCCCACAATATATAGACGCTCTACAACAATCTATTGTTTCTTATTTTGCACCTCGATCTCTTATATCTTGGAGTAGTAATAAGAAGCAATTCCTTGTTGCAACTCTAGTATGGAAGCGAATATGTATCGAGCAATTGCTAACATCCTTTCCGGACTTCTTTACTTTGGTGGTATTTATAAAATATGAGGGTTTCTCCGACAACTGACTCCCCCTATTTATTTTATAATAGGAGTGCTATCAAGATATTCTATAGTGATGACTTTCATGAGCGTACCAAACATATTAAAATTGATTATCGTTTCACTTGTCATCGTCTTTGGTAGGATGTCCACAGTTACACTCTATTGCTTATCTTGATCAACTTGCTGATGTCTTCTCTAGATCTCATCCTCTGAGGAGTTTTCGTGATTTGATTTTTAAACTCAAGATGGTTTCTATCTTACCACATTGAGTTTGAAAGGATGTTAAAATATATCATTGTTTGCTGCCATTTTTAACATTAGATTTCATATTTATGTCACCTTTGGTACGCATGAATAGTCCAAGAATAAAATAGCTATTCTCCCTAAAATCAGGATTAATTATTCCTCTAAAAAAAATGTAAGAAATAGCTATTCCCTCAAGAATAAAATAGCTTAAAAATTATTTTCCCAAAATACTTTTCATTTTTTTAGCGCAAAAAATAATAATAATAATAAAAATCATTCATATATTGTCTCCCTCCGGCCACCAACTAGCCCAACCATAATTGACCACTGGCTGACATCACCGACCATCGGCCATTGTTTGCGAAGCTTACTGCCGATAACCATATTCGATTGCCTCCTATCATTGCCATTGTCCGTTTCATCTTCAGTGTCTCCCACCATCACCAATCATCGTTTGTTGCTATCACCGCCCATGTTTCCCCCTCATTGGCCACCATTGTCTGCTATCGTCTCGGAGACCATTTCTCTTGAATCGGCCACCATTCGCTACCGTCTTGACGACCCTCCATTTGATTGGCCATCGTTTGCCGCCATCTCTAGCAACACCCATTGTGACTGACCATCTCCATGCGTCTCTGATGACCTTTAAAAGTCATCAATCGTTGCCATCGATCTTATGTGGCCTTCCATCGTCACTAGTCATCGTCCCGTCACTGTCGCCATCTTCAACAAACCCTTGTCGTCACTGCCACCCCTAGGAACGATCGACCACTCATGGGAGAACGATGAATATTAATGTTTTTTAATTTTTTTGTTTGTGCAAATAAAAAAGAACAATTTTTGTGATATTATTTTATAGTAGTATTTTAAAATTTGGTTCAAATCTGATTCCATTATAGTTAGAAATTTTTTCATACGTTTGCCAAAACGAATGAATAGCAATGGTTATTCCATTTAGAGAAATACTACTTATTCTCTTACATGTCATTCTTCAATCATTTTTCGCTGAGTAGCATAGTTAATTCATTATTGAATTTATTTATTATTTACATTAAGATTGATTTAAAAGTGGTTTGACAATGCCACGTCAACAAAAAGAATATGAGAAGGACTAAAAAAAGATGTATAGCACATCTCTTTCATTTAAGCTTCTTGTATTCTAGTAATATTTATTTTATTCCCAAGTAATCATAATTTTAGCATGCCGAATCTACCATAATTATGATAGAATATTATCATGATATTCTTAGAACATTCTCAAAATATTATATATCATAATACTTCATCTATTAAATACTGTAAAATTCTATCTAATTATTGTAGATTATTGTTCCATATCTTATCAACCTCATTTAACTATAAATAAGTTGTACTTTGTGTAGTTTAATTAATACAAAAATTAGCTTAGTTGATAACACCTTTTCTTATATTTTATTTTTTCTTTCAAAACAAAAAAAAATCAGCAAACAACTAAAAATACATCATACTCAAAACTTCTTTTATTTATATCTCAAATTAACAAACAACACCATCTAAAAATCAATAACAAATTCTTTTATTTCTTCCGTTATTCACATTTTATCAGCATCCTAGGAGCTAGTCTTTGGCAGGTCTTGGTCTTCCTGGAGTCTTCGGCAGGAAAGGAAAGAATCTGAGTGGCATTATTTGGGTGGGGAATGAATTATTGACCGTATTTCAGTAGAGCAAAAAACGACCCATCATCGCACTCCGAAAATTTTAAAAAATAAAAATAAAATAAAAAAGGAAGGTAAGGTGAGGAGCCCTAGAAAAGCTGTATTGGCCGGGGTAAGGGGAGACAGAGAGCGGGGTCCACGTAGAATGTGGGATTCTATCACATCCCATCTCATGCATTGTTTGTCAATTCACTGCTATCTAGGGTTCTATCCCCTCATAGATAGATAGGCCATACCCTTGCATCGATCAATCAGTATATTTATTTATTTATTTATTTTTTAAAGAAAGTCTGAGGTTTCCTTCACTTTGACGTTAAACAAAACAATCACAGAGACAGAAAAAAACGAAGAACGGACGTGATTCTCTGTGATAAAAAAAAATCAAGCAAACGGTTTGGTTTTTTGTAGAGACTCGGCGGAATCGAATCTTTTTGTGTTGGAAGCCTAATAAAAGAGAAAGCAGCTGACCGTGACTGAGCGAAGGGAGAGAAAGAGAGCCCGAGAATCAGGAAACCCACTGCTTCTGTGCAGACCTTTGACGGCGACTAGATTGTCTGACCCGGACTGCCCCCATGTGTCTGTGAGATTCATAGACTCATTTAAAAGCTCGCGTCGTTTTCTGCTGCCGGCCAAATCGGATAAAAGCCGGGCAGAGTCCTAGGCTTAAAGTTGTTGTCGGTCTTCGCAGAGTCTCGCGCTCCGGACGGCACGCGCCGGTCAGGTACCGTATGCCTGTAGTACTATCCCCCCCCCCTCCACCCCCCCCCCCCCCCCCCCCAATAATTCCGAATAACAAAAATCAAGAACCAACGTAAAAAGCAAAGCAGCGTGTTGTCAAAATTAGTCCACTCCCGCAGTTGCAAATTGCAAGCACTTCTGGCAAAACAAACACGGTTTTTCTTTTCTTTTTCCTCTCATGCTTGAAGCTTTCGATCGGCTTTTCCTTTTCCATTCATATTTCATTTTCTTATGGGTCTAAATCCCACAGCAAATGGTCCTTCACCTCTCACACGCCACGAAGAAATCAACCGCTCACACCGCTTTTAGCAAACAATTGTCGACTTTTTCTCATTCGTGATTTTGAACAGGATTAATTAATTCTACCTTTACATCGATCGTGATACATGTGCGTACGTCTAAGCCACTTTATTTGAACTAAAAAATCATCCTCATCAATTCAGACTCCAACTAAACACGGTTAATATAATATTAAATCACAAGTTAGTCTAAAAGTTTAAATTAATAAATAATTATATTTTTAATTAAGATAGACTTGCTCTTATCTTCAAAACAGCCATCCGACTTTTACCAAAAAGAAGAAATTAAAAACACATCCAACGTATATTTCCCGGTAGCGATCGCTACAATATCAGGAAACCAAGATTTTCTGGAGAAATTTTCCTTAGCCTTCAGGGGTTACTAAATTTTATGACTTGAAAGAACGTGAAGAGGAGTTCAAGTTAATCCTGAAAAAGCAAGGGGTAAACAGTGAAATTAGTTCTATCTGTATATATACAGGGCAACCAAGCTTATTATCCTACTGATAGTTAATGTTATAAACCACAATTTTTATCTCACAATATAATGTTTTTAACAGTTTAACCCACCTTTGATCTTTTGTTTATTAAACAAGATTAATTCGATTAAGAGTACGTTGGTTGGACCGTCACGTTAGTATTGTAAAGTAAAAATATAGTTTTTAGTAGGGATGACCGTTCGTATTCACCTGTTGGTTCGGGTCGTGTCGACACTTGAGTATAAGCTTATATAGTTTAACTTTAACCCGAATCATTTACTTAAACAACCCATTTAATTTTGTATTGAGTTCGTGTCGGTTCAAAAGATCGTGTAAAAATTACATGCCATTATGTTATATGTTAGCTTTGAATCGTGTCGAAGCATAAGTATATATAAGATATGTTATTTCATGTTGGGTTTGCGAGTAGTGTTAAAAATTGTTAGACCTTAATTTTTAGCATTATACTTAACCTAGCTATTCATGTAATCCACAGTAAAGTCAATGAGATTTCCAACACTGTATAGCTGCTTAAGCCAAAATTCTAATTAAGGTGGTGATAACGCCAAGATATCAATAATTATCCATCGGTCGCTATATTATCTTGAAACTTAAGTGATAAGATTTTACCCCTTCATAATCAATAATCTCAGAATCAAGATTTTGATTGACAAACGGTACCGCAAATCTGAGACATGTAGACCCCTCCTCTCACCATCCGCCATCTCCATAGTCTTTTTTAAAGTAATTCTTCTTAGTCGTCTATTTTTTTATGCGCAAATTAAATGGTTGAATTAAGATTCCATTCGAACTGTAGTACTACAAATTCATGGAAAAAATTAAGCCTTGTTCACACAACCATGTAATTAATTAAACGTGGTTATGGTACGGTGCAGCAGTGATCTTCGAATAGGACACTGATAATTAAGGGTTACGTCAAGTAAATTGATTTACAGTTTGTCTTATGTTTCTTTTTTTTAGGTAGAACAGTGGTTTAATGCCAGACCAAGGCAAGCACGTACATCATTCAGTGTCAAGTCCATGACCAGGGTCTTCTTTCTACCTCTAAAGTCTTTTCATTGAAATTTCCCTTTAATTAGTATGCTGTATGCACGTAACTAACCAATCAACCTATCAAAATCTGTAATTATTCTTTCAAATTTCCATCCTTAATTATAATTACAGAATTACACTCATGTATCCTTAATTTATATGGTTCAGCAGTGTATTCAATCTGAATTTATCCATTTAATTAAATATTGTAGTTTTTGATCTCTCTAATATGATTTCAGATTAAATATCTTTACCAAAGTTCTCTGTTCTTTTTCTTTTTCTTTTTTTTCTTCTTCGCTACATATGACATATATATGCCGATGACTTTGACGCTCCATATATGAATGCATTTATTTTTCAATTGCATTTATTTTTCAATTGCATTTCTTCATGTCCATAGTAGCATTTTCCTACCTACCCTATTATGCACATTTTTAGTCTACTATTTTTTTTCAAACGCACATCACACTTTTCACGATTTTGTTTAATTAAAAATATATTTCTAACCTGCGTAACCAAATAAACGTAGCTCCAATATGTTAAATCATCATTTATTTTAAATGCTTAAACGGATAGAAAAATGTAAATTTAATCGTTTAATCAATACTAAACCTACACTCCCCTCACGTTCACTCAAAAAAAAAAAAAAAACTATCCTCACGTGTGAGCTTAAACTAACTTTAAAGACTCTAAGTTCGAGCCTTGTCTTAGTCATTCACCCAATTTTAATTAAATATTTCACGTGTTGAGTCATACCTATTAAAATGTTAGTTTAAGCCAACACATGAGGGAGAGCGTTTTTTTGTTTTGAACGAAAGATCTGAGTATTACATTGATTAAAGATCACGAGCATAAAACTTTACAAATCATAGCCATATGCTATGAGGTTACATAGTCATAGATACAAATAAAATTATGACAATAAAGTGCTATCTATGACTTTCATTTTCTATTAACTCATGTACAAAAATAGTTAAAATGTAAATTTGCTATGAGCATACTAGATTTAAAACAATGGTAGCAAAAAATCTTAAAAAAATTATTTAAACCGGCAGTGAGAGATAACATCTCACATCGATCTATCTAGGTCATAAAAGATAACCCCTCACACTTGACTAACCTAACTTCATCCCATAGATCACTTATGAGGACAAATCTAAAAAGAATAAAACTATTATTCAAAGCAAAAACACAACCAGCAAATTACAACAGCGGTCAAGGAGGAGATCAATGGCACGACACAGAGATAGATGGACAGATGTATAGTGGAGATACCAAAATTGCTGATCTGGTCGGAGAACACCTACAAACAAAAGAGACAACCAGAATGGGAGGGGGAGGGTAGGAGCGGGGAGTAAAAAAGGGAAAGGGAGAGGAGGAGGGAACATATCTGCTCCCCCCTCCACTTAGATCTGTTTTCTGAAAGGTGAGGTCTAGGGCCGGCTTCTCCTCTCTGCTCAGTCGTAAAAGGTATTAAGTATTGATTAAACGATCAAATTTACTTATTTGCATTAGCTTAAACTTTTAAGATAATTAGTGATGGCAGAAGGTGTATTTTAATTACCAACCGATCATAAACCAGATTAAGAATTTTACATGAGATTAAGGCCCATGCAATATTAATGGATCATTAAAGCACACCATATATGCACACGTATAACTTTGTTTGATGTGGTACGTGTAATACAGTTTTTGTAATCAACTCCATGTGTAGCACATGAAGGCTATTGCCATCATATATGATATTGTGTATATATCTGGGTTCTTTGGTAGCTATGTATGTGGGGAAACCGGGAAAGCAACATTCAAGCAATAAGTTTCGGGCAGTGGCTTTAGTTGGTGTAGGGACGTTATCTTTACACGTATTTCCACGTGATTAGTCCTCTCCTTGAACTCGTAATGATTATTCTTAACAGCATCTTCAGGAAGGAAACACAAAAAGCTTCCCCACAACGAAGATTATTCTTTTAGAAAACTTGATTACTATTATCATTATATATATATTCCCTGCCCTACTCCCCACCTTCAGCAATATATATAATATACGTGTACATACATGATCGATGCAAATCAAAAAATATTCATGAACATCTCTAAGGAATAGCAAAATTGAATTAATTGAATATCTCATCTTGTAACAGAAAAATCTCTAATTCGAATCTTTCCTTTCATCCATGTCCCTTTAAGTCAAATTCCCTCATCCAAAAAGATTTTACATTACATCACACACTTGAATATAGGAGCTGAGTTAATATACATATCTATATATCATTTATTTAAAAAAGTTTAATTATTTAAATTAATAACTTAACACTCCATTATACATGTGAGTTCAAACTCTCTCGTAATAAGACTTAATACATCAAATATTTAATTGAAATGCAATATATATGAATTACAAAGGTTTATATTAAATCGTCATTTATCAAAAAATATTGAGTTTTAAGAAATGCTATTCTAACAACCCATACAATTAAAGAATACAAATTAAAGAAAACGTGCTTCTTACCACAAATTCTGTTATTATATATATATATATATATATATATATATATATATATATATATATATATAATATATATATATATATATATATATATATGTGTGTGTGTGATAATAATTTTGGCTCAGCAAGACCAACATGAAGAATATGAAAGAAAGGTACTATACTCTTAACCACTAATTCGTTTACATTTTTCTTCTGATTGTTATTGGAATCATTAGGGTAATTATGGGGTCTTGTGATCGATCAAATTAGATTTTCATGGGAGCTAGAAATGTATGTAAATGACTAGCTAGAAGCTGGTGGATTGGAAAATGGACAAAAGACCACTTCCCTCCAAGAACCACTGACATATACAACCAATTTCCAAAATCCAAAAAACCACTTGGTTATTAAAATAGACTAAAGTAGTTTGCTTTCTTCTATATATTAAAGCTTTGCCACCTCCAATCTTCTATTATTTTACACCGACAAAAACAACAAAGCCAAGTGAAGTTACAAAGGCGAAGCAGACATATTGTAATTCCACCCCTCTACTCTCTCACACATGCACACTGATCATATATACACCCAACAAAAAACCTACTTTCTTTAGCTTTTCCACTTACTCAAAAGGACTAATCCTTCTCTCTGCTTTTCTTTTTTTTTTGGATTGTTGTAGATCTACAAAGAAGAAAAGATGATCCAAGAACTGTTGGGAGGTTCAGGCCTTATAGCGGGAGAGAGGAAAATCTCTTCTCCATCTCCTGCCCCATCTCCTTCTTCTTCCTCAACAACTACGACAACCTCAGACAACCAAAGCTTGAGGTGTCCACGCTGCGATTCTTCCAACACGAAGTTCTGTTACTACAACAACTACAACCTCACTCAGCCTCGCCACTTCTGCAAGACCTGTCGCCGTTATTGGACAAAAGGCGGTGCACTCCGAAATGTTCCGATCGGAGGCGGATGCCGAAAGAACAAAACTCCTACCATGTCAGCATCGGTCGGAAAATCAAGCTCCGGCAAGATGAAGACCATATCATCTGAGATTGGGAGGTCAGGCGGCCTTGGAAGTACTGGGTTTGATCCTGACCTTCCATCAAGCCCAATTCTGTGGGGTTCGCCGCAGAATTCTCATCTCTTGGCCTTACTGAGGGCTACTCAAAATCCTAACCCTAGCCCTAATCCGTTGACTAATTCTGTCAATGTGAAGGAGGAGGGAAATATGGTTGGATCACACATGATGTCGACTGACCCAGCGGTTGCAACCGGTGGATTAAATGCACGGGGCTTCGATCCTCTAGGCCAGGTCCCTTCTCTGGGCCTGTGCAGCTCTTTCTGGAGAAATAATCAGCTGCAAGCCCAACCACAAAATGGCTTTGTAGTTGCTGAAGTTCAAAACAGTGGGATTCAAGAACTGTATCAGCGGCTCAGATCATCATCAACTAATTTCTATCCTGATCATCACTCACCAATGGTTCTCGGCAACATGGCTTCTTCATCTTCATCTTCCTCATCCATTTTGGAGTCTACTTCGGTTGCTGGGGTTGAATTGGGGTACTGGAATCCAGCATTTTCTTGGTCTGATCTTCCAACTACTAATGGTGCATATCCTTGAAAATTAAATCCTTTTTTCTTTCGATTTTTTTTTTCTTCATATGCTAGGATTGTTGTCTCTGTGGTGCACTGGTGCTTGTTTGGGTTGTGGAATATGAAAGTAACCGTAGCATCAGTTTTTTTTTCTTTTTCTTTTTAAAAATCGTTCTGTTTGTGTGCGCTTTTAGGTGTGTTTAACTTATGAGGGTGTACCAAGGACCAAAAGTGGTATAAATGGAAAATGTTAGGTGTTTCTGAATGCTTTCTTGATGTTGCAAATGGCATCCATTTTCATATAGAATATCATGGGTACGTTTTTCTTGACGTGTTTCAATCTACAAAGTGGGTAAATTTGTAGTAGTGGGGCTTAATTATCTCATAGAAGATAATAAACAAGAATCGGAGAAAAGATTTCCATCTTGATTGGCTCAAAAACTTTAGGATTTTCTTTTGATATATAAAGAGCTGGTGGTAGTGTAGTGGCTGGCATATGAAGATCCGTTCAGTGTTTTGTTACGAGAAAGCGATGAATGAAGCGATAAAGCTGCCTTTGGGAAGAGTTTCCTTAAACAGTAATTTGATTCTTCCTGTTTGTAAGAAGGATTCCATATATCTGCACCCTTGTGGCTGGTAAAGATCTGTGCCTGCACTTGCCAACTTTATTGATATTGGCTTTCATTTTTATTCACTTCTAGTACTGAGACCTCTCTCTCTCTCTCTCTCTCACGCGCGGGCGCACGCTTTGGCAGCTTATTCAGTTTACTAGCTCGAGCATGTACACAAGGTATATATCCTTTCTTTCTTATGATTAATTAGTACAACCTGCGGGAAATCAAGAGGCCTAGCTAGCTTGAATAGGGTTCTGGAATATGCATGTTAAATTAAAATTGTTGAACTAAATTGAAAAATCACTATGACCCCGGCCAAAAAAATACTTAAGAGTGGGGTGAATAGGTGTTTGCAGAGACAATCACAATTTTTTTAAAAAAATAACTTCACAACCACAATCAGTACTATCACCAAAGATCAAGTAAAGGATAAAATAAACTTGACACAGGAATTTTGTTGACGATTTTTAAAGAACTTTTCAGAAGTAAAACAAATTTGGAAGCAGCTAACTCTTGGGAAACTTGTCCATTATAGAATAAACAATTACAATCAGTAATTGTACTTGTGATTATTACAAAGTTTTTGTAAGTCACGAAGGTTTCCAAATGTACGTCATTTACGTGTTCGTGAGTTTCATGGAGAAAATTATTGTGTTTAATATATATGTGTGTGTACTTTTAGGAGCAAATAGCTTAAGTTAACAAGCAACCACAACTAGTAGCCAGTAGGAGTTTAGGACTTGTAAGGTGCTTCTTCGTGAGGACATTTGCCAATGATGATGATCGATGATGATAAATAATAATAAAAATAATAGATCAAGAGTTTCGGATTAAGTGGGAAAATTAAGAAAAACCACGACAGTTTATATACTACTCTTTACAAGAAAATAATATTATTTTCACACTTTCTGTGCATGCATGTCTCTAATTCATATAATTGATTTTGACTTGGAGAGTTAACGATATGATGTGCATACCTTTTACCTTTGAGTAAGGTTTGCTGTTAGTTTGAGTCTCATTTTCAATTCATCAGTACTATACCCTAGCCTATTCGGGTTTTGGTAACAAAGTCGTATTAGCACGAGCAACAGCAAAGCTAGAGAAGTTTTTCAAAGGAAGCTAGCCAGTTATATATTAACAAATATTGCAAGTGGACATGATAAGGTGATAAAGCAAGTGGCATAGCCGCATACGTTAGAAAAAAGTTTATCCAAGCATATATATATAATATATGCATGTGTCACATATATAAGTTTTAAACTGGCGAGTATTATATATATATATATATATGTGTGTGTGTTAATCTAAGTAATTAATAATTGACCGTAATTGCTCTAAGGCTTGATTCATCTTTACAATACAAATTATTGATATTTAATTACAAAAAAAAATTGTCGTAGGTGAATGTAATACAAATAAGGTAATCAAATCCTGTTGATTTGATTACAATTAACTAACTATACGGAAAATAAATAGATAGGAAAGTTATCAAACCTATATAGAAACCCTATAATCGAACATCTCCCTTAGGCTCAAGGTGAAAGTTTTTGAAAACTTGGATTTGGAAAGAGAAATTATTGATTCTTTTTTTCTAAAATGGATTCGATGCGGCAAGCTTCAAAAGTATGAACGTGAGCTCGCCCCTTGGATCCATTGATTAAGTGCTGATGAGGTGATGAAAGTAGTCATCATGTGCGGTAGAAACATAAGGATGGATGTGAGCTTGTTTAGAGATGGAATTAGGTGTGACTCACAACAATATCCACCCGTGAGTTCAATTTTACAATGCAGCCGATGTCGTCTGTTGTTGGAGATGAATCGATGATGGCCTATAATGGGTGACCGCATGCAAGTGGTAGTTAGAAACAACAATCAAGGACAGTGGCAGACAGACGGAAGGTTGGCGGATATAGTAGTAGCTGGAGACAGTGATGGCTGGAAGGTTGCCGAAGACAGTGTCAGCTGGAAACAATGGTGGCCAGATATGGGCAGAAAACTAGGCTAACAACAGTGGGCCAATGGGTAATGATTTGTATCCGTCTTGTATTTCTAAGCCAACCAGACGCTCCGTTCTCTCTCCTCTATCCCCTTCCTTGATATTTCCCCTGTGCACACCGCCATGGGAGGGAAGTACTGTGCTTCCCTCCCCAATACGCAACCACCCCTCCTTCTCACTTTCCATCACCTATTACTTCACCCATCTAGCTTCTTTACCGTTTTCAAGGCATGTGGAGATAAGACATAAGCTCTATTTATCCACATATCTAGCTTCTCTTCTGTTTTTCAAGCCTTTTGCCTTTGGAGATAAGGCATAAGCTCCATCTACCCACCTATCTTACTTGCTTTTTCCTTGTTTTTTCGTGTCTTTAGTCTATATACGGGTTGTTCTTGCTCCTTTCCTCCACCGTCTACCGAGTTTTTTGTAATTTTTGGCAAGGGGTTTCGTTTCAATTTTTCGGATTTAGATCTACACTTCTCCAAAAACAATTACAAGACACGCACCTCACCAATGGGCTCACTGACGTCTCCGGATTTCATCGACGGTCGTCGTTCACTCCGTCGGCTTCAACTCCCCCGCGCTGGCACACACGCTCCAAAGAGCTCTCTGCTCTCGTCGGTGCGTGGGTGCCATGTTTGTTCTCCCTGCTTTCCACCTCGACAGCCTTCGGTGTTTCTGGGCTTCGTCGGCGAATCCGGTTGCTGAGAGGCCTCCCCTTGGCGGTGCGTGGACCTCACGCGCCGTCACGAACAGCTCCCACTCCTCCTCCATCAACATGACTTCTGCTGTATTTGCTGTTTTTGTGTTTGTTTGTTTGTTTTATTGGGCTTATTTGTTGTATCCCTCTCCCTCAGTTTACCCATGTTTTGGTATTTGAGTCCTTGTGACTTAATACACTTGTGAAATTACCTTTAATGGTGACTCCGGCTTTGTGGCTTCAGTACCCCAAACCAAATGACTCGCATCTTCGGAAGCATTGCCCCCTCGTACTTTCGTTCATAGTTTATATTTTGGGTTGCACAAGCCCTCCTTTATTTCTATTTCAAATTTTTTGTTGTAATCGTTTATGATCTACTTAAAAAAAGAAAAAAAAAACAGTGGGCCAAAACATGACCAACTACAGGCCAAAGAATTGGTCTGACTTGGACTGATAAATGGGCATATGGTGGGTCGAAAAATGGTATGAGCCAACAATCAGGACCGACAATAGGGCAAATGACTGGGCGAACAAGCATTGCCATTTTTTTAACGATTTTATTTTTATTTTTTTCGGTTTTTTTTTCTTTTAGGAGATAAATGACTTGTCAGTCTTGTCGTTTTGAGGTCAAATTTGTTGAACCACTTAAACAACTTGTCGTTTACAATAGAAAATGATGAAGGCGTCCAATGCATGGAGGTGCATGGCATGACAGATAGAAGCTTTGATAGGATGCTCAGAAGATAGGGATACAAGGCAAAACGTTATTGAATGGCGATGAGGAGTCTCAAGAGGGAGGCATCACTGGAAAAATGAAGAAAACAAAAATTGGAGTACTCCACAGATCGAGCCATTAGGGATAAAAATTGGTGTTAAATAATGACTATGATATCATGATAAATCACCACTTATCATAGGAGCTTAACTTTTGAGACAATTAATTAGTGATTTAATACTGAAAACTCTCTCTTGAGAAAACGCATTTTAAGAAACTAAAACAAATACTTTCCACCTATTATCAACTTGAAACGTGGAATATTATCAAGAGACGAAATTATATTAGACAACTTATGCTTCAAGGGTCTCAATTAATTAATTTTAGGTGTCGATTTTCTCAAAGTGCCTCTTCGGAATTCAGCATTTCTCCAAATTCATGATAAATAGAGGTGATAAAAAGGAAAATGTATGGGTACTAAAATTTTTAATTATTACAATCTCTTTATAAACTCGCATGGTAATTAAATGAGTGTCATGCATGTACATAAGTGAAAAAATTAAGCATTAATAATTGGACAGATAAATTGAATTATTTATTGACCGAAGTGATAAGTGTCACATAAACTACTTGTAAAAAGACTTATAATAAAAACTGTAAAATATATAACCTTTCAAAGCGCTATAATAAAAATTACTAGCTAGTTGAATGTGCCCCACGGCGACTGAAATTAATTAACACCCTTTTCGCCCTTAGACATGGGACTAATTGTGAGATTCAACGCAGAGAGAGAGAGAGAGAGGGAGAGAGAGATCACTGAAAAATCAATCGAATAATGGAAACATGGTGGGGAAATGTTTATTATAATTATGAATAGGAAGTGCTCTAATACAATGACAGTTGAAACTTTCCACTAGCCATCACTCTAAGCCTATTTCCCCTCTTGTTTTTTCTTTTTTTCCTGACAGTCACCCCCTCGTAACTGGAATTTCAAACTAAAAAAAAAAAAAAAGAGAAAAAATATTACACACTAACAAAAGAAAATTATTTTTATGAGTGCGTGGCCTTGCCACAAAGTAATGCATTGGGAGGGATATCATTCTCAGTGAAGACGCTGCGTTCATTGTTCCAAACTCTCACATATAATTCCTGTCCCAAATATCTCCTCGACCAAATTGCAGACCTCAAGTTCCACATTCCCTTGTTGTCTAAAGACACCAATATTGCGCTCCACGACCTCGGATATACCTGTCATGTCAGATTCATACGAGCGTGCATGAAAATTAAAATCTTCATATATATATATATATATATATATATATATATATATATATATATATATATTAATCAAATGAGAGCCTCAATTGTAAACAGCCACAGCCACAAAGACTCGCTTTCACTTACCTGAACAGTGTGCCTAGTAATGGCGTCAACCAAATTGTAGCGTTTTCTCATGTCGGGTGTCCACTGACCAGAACCATATCTGAAAGTTTTGAGAACAGAGAGAGGATGAATGATTTATCGTTGAACCAAAATAGTGTACAAGTTCAGAGATATATATATATATTTAATTATTAGAATATATATATATATATATTTAATTATTAGAAGTAGTCATGTAGAGGCCTACCCAACAATGTAGAAAATGGTTCCATCAAAGTGCCAAGATTGGACAGAGGTTTCATTGTTTTGGAAGACGATTTCAGCGAAGTCATGAAGGGTAGTTCCAATGACAGAGGTGGCAAGGATTGCAGGGCCAGGAGTTGGGGTGTCCTTTATTGTGTTGAGGCCAAAGACACCGGGGATGTTAAACCAGTCTGCGAGCTTCAACGGCGTGTCTGGATTGATGTAGGAGATCCTGTTAACAGCATACCGTAGCTTGCCGCCTATTTTGGCTTGAGAATTGTCTAAAACAATTGTCCTCGTCACCGGTATGGTACCATAATGGTATGATCCTTGAGGGTTTGGCCTCGCAGCATTGGCCGTCAAATTCAACCTTCGCGCATGAAATGAAAAAACATGATCAGCTCAATGAATCTAAGGGTGTATTTGATATTGCAATTTTATAGATAAGAATTCCAATTTTAAACAAAATGGGTAAAAATGAACTGTTTAAAAATTACGATTTGAAAATGCAGAAAACTGTATTTTCAAATCGCAAGTAAGAAGGTGCTTTTTTGAAAACGTAGAATTTTAAAGGTTAATCTGCGATTTTAAAGGTCAAATTGTGATTTTGCCAAACGTTTAATTGCGTTTTTAAAAATTACTTTTTCAAATCACACATTTTGAAATCGTAAAAACAAACGGACCCTAAATCTATATATACACACACACGGAAAACTTCACTTACACGGTGACACCTCTAAATCTATCACAGGATTTGCAATATTAATCTTGGATTATCAAAAGTTGCAATATGAATATCTCATTTTTCGGTCTCTTTTAATTCCACCAATCAATCAAGATTTTTAATCCTAATGGAATTCCAAAATGACCAAAACACTCATGTTTTAAAAAATTTCAAAAAATGGTAAAAAGTAAACACTTGCCGACCCACAGGACAGCCGTGTCTGGTTATTTATTTAATTTTATATCTTTTTTTGTTGTTTTACATTTTGTTGTTTTTTGTTTTATTATTGGTATAAGAGACATTTCATTAGTTAGATCGAGCACCTCTAGTAATAAGAGTTATTTTAGCTACTAAAAAAAAATCTCTTCTATTTTAACTACTCATTTTTCAATACAAATTTCAGCAATATTATATCTATTTCACCGCTTACTTTCTTTAAATATTATTTTTCAATCCTTTTTTTATTTTATTTTTTCACATTTCACCTTTCTCTCTCCCTTTCTTTAAATATTATTTACATTAGTCCAAGTTACAATAGACTTTCAAATTGGATGAGAATCTTTTATTTTAAAAGCTATGTTGTAGGGGTAAATGATCGACCTAATATTAGCTAAATATAGCTGTTATATATAACTAATTTAAAAGCTCTCCAGTAATGAAAGATGTCAAGTATATATACCTGATGGTCCTGGCTTGCTTCATAGACCAGTGAAGGTGATAAGTTGGACCGATAGGCAGCGGCCCAGAGGGTCGGGTGTTGGAACCAGCATAGCGAAGAATGGCGGTGGTAGTGAGAATAGGCTTTGTGAAACGGGAAGAAGCAACAATGAAGTAGTCCTTGACTGACCCATGTAAGGTAACCAAAACTGCCACCGATTGACCCACATGAACGTCAAGCGACTCGTACGTGTCCTGTATACAATGACTTCCCTCTACTTCAACCAGCTTCAGCACGTGGCCCTGAATCCTGAAGTTAATCGAAGTTGCTATGCCCACGTTTGACACCCTCAACTTGTACGTTTTCCCTGAAACAATATTAGTCCAACCAAAACTAACTCACTACATTTGTCCACAATTTCCTTGAAAAGTAATAGACTTGATGGTGATAATTACGACAAACCTGCTTCGCCTGTGAAGACAGATGTATTAGAAACCCCGTTTATGAGCAGAGCGTTAGGTAGAGGAAGAGGAATGTTGGAGTCCAATTTTTGCCGCAATGCCTACAAATATGTACGTGTTGTGTTAGAGCAATATTCTTGCTAGCTAGCTAGCTATGAAAGTGAAGAAGCAGAGAAATGTGTGCAAACCTTGTGGTTGGCCTTGTACCAATCGCCAACAAGCAGTGTGAATTCTCGGTCAGGTTGAGGATATGGGATTGAAATGACGGACCTTTGTGCAATATTGAAACCCCCAAAACCCCCGGCGGCTTTATGGAGTTGAGTTGAAGGGAAGTAGGTGAAGGTTCCAATCTGATCCTTGGCTTGAAACTTGTATGTCCAGTTTGTGTTTGGAGGGATCGGGCAATTCGTTCCAAGAACTCCATCTTGCCATGATGATTTTCGCATGTTTATTCCATTCCTAGTTTAATTATTTCCCACCAATTTTTTTTTTTTTTAAAACAAAAAAACCAGTTAACTTATATGACATAATATCAAGTAATTAACAACAGAATTAAATAATAATCCCTGGCCAGCCCCTTAAGAATTATATATATCCACATATAAATTAAATCCCAATAACACATATAGTTAGCTTTTAATAATTGCCCATTGTTTTGCCCTTTCTTCTTGGGCTTAGGCCTCCTTGATATATACTTCACAAATATTAGACGTACAATTATATATATATATATATATATAGAAAAACTTCACTTATAATCCTTGATCGTTCATCACTTTTACAATTAGGTATTCAAACTTTAAAAGGTGTCACTTTAGAGTATTCATCTTTCAAATTTTTTTTCAATTTCAACACCCCGTTATAATTTTTCGTTAAATCCCTATTAAAATTTTCGAAATATCCATATTTTTTTATGGAAAAAACAAATTGCAAGGATTTAGGTGTTGATCAGAATTTAACGGAATTTACAAAATACTCATGCTCATCTTTGAAAATTTTTCTAATTTTTTTTTTTTAAAAAAAAAAATACGGTATTTTGATAGGATTTAACAGAAAATTCTAACGAATGATTGAAATTGAAAAAAATTGAAAGATGAATATCTTAAATTGACACTTTTTAAAGTTTGAGTACTTAATTGAAAAAATGATAGAATATTATAGGTTACAAGCGAAGTTTTTCTTTTATATATATATATATATATATATAGGATCCCCTACAAATGAATCGTCCTACAAAAGAGCTGCAAGGTCCATCTGCATAGTCAGTAGTCACAAATTGAAGTACGTACTAACCATGTAATGAGGAAAGGTTCATCCAGTTTATTGATAACATCCACAATTATGTTGTCATTAGTCACGCAATCGACTGTAGGGCCAGGAAATTGCCCATTGATAAGAATGCCCTACAAAATAATTATCCAAAGCAAAAACAGATAATTATAGGATGAGCCTGTGAAAGAAAATATGTAATTATTACGTTATATATACGTAACATGCATGTTAAGGGCCAGAACCCAGAAATTAACCAACCTGTTGAGGAAAACCAAGAGGAGAAATTGTTCCATATGTAACTGTCCATGTAAAATATCTATATGCGTCTTCTGCCTTCACGCAAGCTAAGATTCCAAGGAAAAAATACAGGAAAATGGCCTGCGACTTCATGGCATGCATCTGCAGCTAGCTTACCTGAAGTACTCCAATTTCCTAACGAGAGAACAGAATGAAGGAGGCGGAATTGTACGAAAACATATAACACCTTATATAAAAAGAAAAGCATGCACGTACAAGCAGAATTGAAGGAAGATCCAGGCGGTGCCAGAGTGGACGCGAACACCGAGGAACCCTAAACTCTTTTGCGGCGCACTTCATGCTCAAACTGATCATTCGAGCTCAAAATTAATATTGGACCCCAGTTGCTAATTTGACCAGATCAATTTATTGGATTAAAATAAATATATATATATATATATATATATATATAAACATAAATCAACTGCTCAAACGTGAAAGTGTGCATGTGGGTTGAGAACTTGGACGTGGATTCGTCGGTGGCGGGAAGAGTGAAAGGAAGATCTAAAAAGCGGAAGCACCGCCGCCGAGAGTGGATATATATGATAATGCATAGACCGACTTATAATATATCGGAGTTAACGCGGAGAGAGGAGCAAGAGAAGCTGTCTTTGCATTTGTTTTTTTTTTTTTTTTTTTATTGGTTTTTGTTTTTAAAAGGAGTTGAAACTTGAAATTAAGTTACCAAATTGAATAGAGTGTTTTCTGCAGGGAGGGAGCTGTCTGTCACATGATGGAAGCAGATCTAGAAGCCATAGACAGTGGGAGGGTAGTCTGGATCGGATCTGTCTTCGATTTTCATAGCTTCCGAGGACTCCCAGATTGAAATGTTGTTGAAGTGTTCGATCCAGTACGTACTCCTTTTTCTATGTTTTGACGCTTCTCAAATTTGCTTTCTGCTCTATATATCAAAAAATAATAATAAAATAAAAATTAAAACACAACTGATAATTTATGTTTTGGCTTCAATCAAATGAATCTAATTTAGTTGGATTTGTGTTTCATTTGATGCCAGACCTATAAATTAATTAAGGGGCCGGGGGTCGACGTGAAGTTTTTATCATTTATATATATATATATATATATATACTTATTTATATTTTGAAGAAATTACACTTAACCCCTTCTTTCATAAATACACATCTCAATTTACCAAATGATTTTTTTTTATTTTTTTTTTGACCCACATATAACACTTTTTCAATTGTGACCCCCCACTGAAAATACTTCGCAATTAATTTTAATATTTTCAAAAACTTTACCAAACTCTCTTAAGCAGGGACGGACCCATATATGCATAGAATTTTTTTTATTAAGTTAAATATATGTTTATTTTTGATGACTTTATAATTGGGTAGAAAAAAATTGCTTATAAATTTCACACGATTGTGATAAAATTGGGCAATATTGTAGTTTCTTTGGCATTTGACTCGACTTATGGCATGAGACACCTTGTATGGTGTTCAATGTTCATAGGAAAAAGTCTGTAATTAAAAATCCTCAAGTCAACTAGAAGCTTTATTGATCATGGGCACGTCAACTAGTCGGCTATCCCAAGAACAGATCTCATAGGGAACACAAGCTAGATAGAAGAATTACAAGGGGAATTTGCTACAATACCGCGCGCTTAATTCCAAACATGTGAAATTGAATTCTGGTCATGTGCCTATGATGCAACTCGATCAATTAAACCAAAAAGCATATTCTACTATAATCTTCCCTATGACGGTTTAAGTTGTCCTATATAACAATACCCACTTTGCCAGTTGCATCAAGAATTGAAGCTGCTATTTTACTACATTTTTCCTTAGAAATTGATGTGGCATTCATATGGGTGTCATCACATCACTCACTAAACTGACATGGTAGTTCACATGGTACTCACGTCAGTTCCTACCTCTAAAATAAACCACTAGGGTGGTTTGTCTACCTCATGCCTGGCCGTGGATCTCTAACCATTGAGAGCCACAACCTGACCATGTGTCTCCTTCCATAGAGACCCACGAGTAGATCGTAGATCTTTTTGTGGGGCTGATCGCGTGAGCCGCCCTTTTGTTGGAGGTAGAAACGAGGTGGTTGGCGTCATCGGTGCGAGTGTGGAAGCTGTGACGGAGGAGATGGGCCATAGCGACAAATGGACAGAAGCATAAATGTAGAAGAGATGATTAGAACTGTGTGACTGACGTAACTGTCATTACAATACTACACATAGTACTGTCAAGTCAATTCGTAATGAAATATAGTAAAATTGATGGTATACCTCCGACAACACTCTTGAATTATTGATTAAAATCACGTCTTTAACAACCTTTCACCCTTACAAATAGAAGCGCCGGCCATTTTCGATGGTCACTTGAAGATTCATTGATTTTGGTATGGATTTTGTGAAGTAAATGACAGCCAAAAGCCACTTGACCCAAGAACTGTCCGTCCTCAAGCTACTCTAGACTTGATTAACCAGCAAAATGGTCATGCAAATACAGTTGTTGCCTACTCACAGATTCTGTCACAAAATAGTTAGTTGCCTTATTCTTCTTTCACTTGAACTTCAAGCAATCCATCAAGACGAGTGTGATCGACCTTCTGTTTATGTTTGTGAACGTAAATGAATCTGTTTGAGTGTTTTGCTTAGTCTAAACAGGTTGTGAAGCCCGGCTAGGCCAGGCCAACCTCGAAGGTTTTTCTTCTGTCTTTTTACTGGTTTTCTCTGAATTTGCATGTATTTTTGGTCAAGAATTTTGAAGCTCGATCGTTTTGGTCATAAATTTATCAGACAACAAACTTTCAGAATAAAATGTATCCAAACTTTTAGAATTAACACATAATCATACAAGCAAATTAAGAAGTTTATGAGACAAACATAAAAGTAAACCTCTAGCTATTTTCTCCCCCCCTCAATGTCTTCTGTTGCAGTCAAACCCTCATGACTGGTAGAAGAAAATTGAAATAAATAAAATATGTCCTACGACTACTGGTGTCCAACGGCTTTGCCACATCGTAAAGCATTAGAAGGAATGTCATATTCATTGGCAAAGCTGTGAACCGGAGTCCAGACCCTGAGATAGAATTGTTGCCCAAGGTACTGCCTTTCCCATATTGCAGACCTCATGTTCCACATACCTTGGTTGTCCAAGGAGACCAATATAGTCGTCCAAGAGTTTGGATACACCTGCAAGAATATGCGAGCACATCAGGAAAATAAATTTCAAATTTAAAAGAATCATCTAAAATATAGACGTTAGAATCCTCATCCACTTAAAATACGTCATATCAGCCGACGTGAAGATAGCGTGAAAATCTAAGTGTGAAGAGTACGTAGCATTACTCTCAATTTTAAGTTGAATGGATAACACATGGAAGATACTAAATTTCCCGACTAAATTGTGCGCTGTCCTAATCCCCATGCTGACTGATGTGGTGAGAGGTACTTAAGGATAATATGCAAATGGTCAATTTCTTTTGAGTCCAAAGAGATTAGTGATGATTGGCAAGTCTGGATAGTCAGTTTGCATGGCATTGCTTATAAAAAAAATTTCAGAATTGAAAAGCATTTAAGATGCTACTCTTAACAAAGATCCAAAGGATTATTGCAGAAAAAGGACTAAACAGAGTTGGGCTAGTGATCAATGTTATTTGACTAGTAGATCTAAAAATGTTTAGTCTGAAACTAATGATCAATCCTCTTAGAGAGGGGAAAAATAAGAATGAGAAGAGGCTAACGTTGACGCGGTGGTGTTAAATCACCACTTATCCCAAAAGCTTAAGTTGATTGGAAAATGTGAATTTAATCATTTAATTTATATTATGGCACTTCTCCTCATGTACCGGTCCAACACATGAAATATTTATTTAAAATAAGAGGTAAATGACGGAGATAATGTTCAAACTCTGGATCTTTGCTCTGATACAATGTTAAATTATCAATTATCCAAAAAATTTAAGCTGATAAGAAAATGTAAATTTAATCGTTTAATTTATGTTATAACAGTTGGGAGATGAATTTTAGCCGTTAGATGTATTGTTATACATGTGGCATCCTCCCAATTAAAAATGGGAGGCTCCCTGATTGGAGGGGAGCCGCTCCCCAAACAATAGGCCAGGCATTCCAGTTATGATCCAGAAAAATGTCAACCGAACAGTACATCTAGATTCGTTTAGTTACCTGAGCAGTATGTCTAGTCGAAGCATCAACGAGATTATAGGTTCTTCTATTGGCTGGTGTCCACTGTCCGGAACCGAAACTGCATAATTGTTGAAATAATAATTATTAGAACCTACTTAACTCACGAGAATTAAGACAAATGAAGCAAACTGTCTTACCCAACAACCCAGAAATCATAACCATCAAGGTGCCAAGATTGAATAGTGTTTTCATTGTTTTGGAAAACAACTTCAAGAAAATCATGGAGGGATGCTGGCACAACAGAGGTAGCTATGGATGGAGGACCACTAGAGGGAAGCGACTGGATGGTATCTACACTGAAGATTCCAGGGATGTTGAAATAATCAGCAAGTTTCAGAGGGGTGTCAGGATTAATGTAGGAGACCCTGTTAACAGCATAACGCTTCTTTCCATTTATTAAAGGTGCTGAATTGGCCAACACAATTGTCTTTGTTGGCGTTATCTTCCCGTAATGGTATGATCCCTGAGGATTCGGCCTCGCTGCACTTGCTGTCAAATTCCACCTTTAAGGAGAACAAATTTTAGAAGAATCAAAATCAAAGCATTATACTATAAACTTGTATCTCCAATTATTCTAAACTTATTCTGCTCAAGGCTTCTTATTGTCATACCTGAAGGTTCTGGCTTGCTGCATAGACCAGTGTATTTGGTAAGTAGGACCAGTGGGCAAGGGTCCAGAGACAGGGGTGTGAGAGTTTGTGTAGTGTAAAACTGCAGTTGCTGTAAGAACACTCTTAGTAAATCGTGTAGATGTGACGATGTAGTAGTCCTTTGGAGCCTGATCTAAGATTACTAAGACAGCCACAGATTGACCAACATGTACATCAAGAGAGTCATAAATGTTTTGAACAGTATGAGATCCTTCAACCTCAACTAACTTCAATTTATGGCCTTGAATCCTGAAGTTCAATGAGGTTGACAAGCCCACATTTGAGATCCTGAACATATAGGTTTTGCCTGAAAGATTAAAAAGCAGATAGATGTTGGTAAAACGTTTTCGATAAGAGTGCAAATAAGATTTACTCAGAATTAGCCAGGTGCTAAACTATTCTTCAATGAATCAAGAATATAATCATTCAAATTTTGAAAATGACCTTGATCACCGCTGAAGGTATTCTGACCCTGGCCATTTATAAGGACCCCGTCAGGAAAGGGGAGAGATTTCCCTGTGTCCAAAAATTGCTGCAATGTCTGCAAACATCATGAAAAATTATAAAAAAGGTCTAAACAAGAAAGGTACCGTCAGGAGCACTACAAGAATGTAAATGTGCAACAGTCAACTATGTTTAGGTAGCATGTGGCACTAAACCAATGTTTCTAGAATGTAGAGAAGGCAGCCAAACTTCGCAATGAAATGATTTCCAGCCCTTAATTAAATGATCTAAAGACCCAGCTAGACTCGCAAAATATTCACCTTACCCTCTTTGGTTGCTGAGATATCAGCAGAAAAGGAAAGAAAGACTCAGAAGCTTAAACAACCACTTCAGCCCAAACCTATAATAAATCTTCTAGTTTTTTACCTGGTGAACTGAACTATCAAATGGAGCTCAAATTTCAGCCCAAGGAAAAAGAACAGAGTAATACATAGGAAGAAAGGTCCATTTGATTCGAAGACAAGTGGAATGAACTATAACTAAAAAGCTTAACTAGATAGCATCTGACCAGCTGTTTTACATGCAATGCTATTGTCACAGGGGAAGCGTAAGAAAGAACATCAAACAAGTTACATTTGGCTCAAAGTCTGAAATCCCTGTCCCTGATTAGATTCACAAATCCTATTAAAATGTTGACATCCTACAGTGATACTTTGGCATATTCAGAACTGATTGTAGGAGACTTTATTAGCTGGCAAAGAAAATTTTAGTACTAAAACATGGAGCTCAGGTAATCATCTCTCAAACAAATGCACATAAAAAACTCCATTCCTATACAGGATAGCAGTGATCAATGAAATATTGTGAGTATAAACAAAGGAAAAAAAAAATTATATCCTGCTGACCTTGTGGTTGATTTTATACCAATCACCAATAAGCAAAGTGAAATCTCCATCAGGATTTGGAAAAGGGATTGGAATCTGAGGTCTCTCATACACATTAAGTCCTCCAAACCCTCCAGCGGCTTTGTGCAGTAAAGTTGATGGGAAATATGTGAACGACCCAATCTGATCCTTAGTTTGAAACTTGTAAGTGTAGTTAGAGTTTGGAGGGATAGGGCAGTTGGTACCCAATACTCCATCTTGCCATGAGTTCTTCCTCTGTTTAATACCATTCCTGCTTGCCGTAAAACAAGTAATCAGTAAACCAAATTGTTGATTTTAATGCCACACTCAAATAAACAGATATAAAGGTAAAGAAACAGCAAATGCAGATTTCAGATCATACTAGTAACAGTCCTTCAAACAAACCTACAACTAGGGCTACAATTTTTGACACGACCTTCGAACCCAACACGACTTAACCCGAAATTAACAAGTTGGGATTCAGGGTTTAAATGGGTCAGGTTAAAGTTGACCTATATAGTCTTATATCTATGCCTTAACACGACCCGAAACCAATACGCAACACTATGATTGACAATTTTTGACACGATCTGTGAACTTGATATGAATTCAATACGAAATTAGCAGATTAGGATTGTGAGATTTGACCCATTTAATTAAATGTGTTAGAATATGATGGACCTATATAGCCTAAATGTGTTAGAACATTAGTGTATCTCTCAATTCAATTTTACAAAGCTAAGCAGTAAAGTGGCATAGACCAAGCAGGAAAGTAAAAGAAATTAAGATTTTGAAACACCCAGATATTTAATTTGCTGGAAATCTAAGAAAACTTGGGGAGCATAGGGTGAGGTAAAACATCAAAGAGGTCACTGGAATTCCATATCTAGCATACTGAACAATCATTGCAAACTTTAAAGGAAGAAAGATGGTGCTGAGCAACTGAAACTTTCCGAATTAGACCAATCTTATTCCCTCGGTTCAATGTTCATCACACTCATCAATTGTTAATATCAACTAAATCTACTTACCAAAAGAAAAAGCACCAAATACATCCAAGAAACTATCAAAAGTGGAAGTTATTCAAAGAAGAAAAACTGCTGTCTTCCCCACATTTCCAAATAACATAACATGGAAACATACATTAGGCAAGTGGACAGCAGAAAAACTCACCATGTCAGCAGAAATGGCTGGTCCAACTTGTTGATGAGGTTGAGAATGATATTGTCATTAGTCACCACATCGAGTCTAGGACCAGGAAACTGGCCGTTGATAAGGATTACCTTCAAAAACCAAAAACTTTAGAAGCCCGAATCCCCATCTCTTGGATCTAAATAGTACAAGAAGGGTAAAATTACCAACCTGTTGGGGAACGCCCAGAGGATAAAGAGTTCCATAAGTCACAGTCCAGGTATAGTACCTATATGGGTCGTCTGCTTCCACCAGAGAAACACCCAAAACAGCCAAAACTCCACAAATCACATGGAGCAAGACTGCCTTTCCCATTGAATCTGCAAAGTTGGACACTGAACAAAGCCACCATTAGTCGGACATACCAAAATAGAATGTTAGTTCTTGAAGAGAACAAATGGGAACCATTACCAGATAAATGGGGGGTTCTGTTGTTTTGTGTCACAGTGGAAAAGGTGGGCGGAGACGGCCTTAAATAACAACAACGCGGGAAGAAAGCTTCACTGGGTAAGTGTGAAATTTTCCTAGTACTGTAGCAATTTTTTTTTTTTTTTTCCCCAGTTGAAACTCCTTTTTGACCACTTGTTCTTTTATTAACAAAAATGCCTGTTTCTAAGGTTGCACTGTACGTGCTCGGATTCGGCGCACTTAACGCGCTTCCGCGTGAATCCGTGATGAAATACTTTTGCTTCAAACAAAAGCAAATCCTCTCCAACTCTATCATTCATACTCATTTCTTTCTTTTTTTTTTTTTCTTTTTTTTTTTTAAAAAAAAAAATATCATTCGTGAGTCATGATTAGCGTAAATGCGGAAGACACGGATGAACAGTTGAACTTAAGCCGCCTCCAATCTCGCCCTTGATTGCTAGCTACTATGAATTTTCTTTTACTAATCTTATTTCATTGCATTTAAAGAATAAATTATCGCATTATTTAAAAAATTTAAGACAGAAATTTCTTAAAAACCGATTTGTAAGAAATTTTTACGACATATATATAAAAATAGATCCGGCTTGCATGCGGTAGTTTAAAACTACTGCATGCATGCTGTAGTGGAAAACGGTACCGTTTTCCAAAAAACGGTATCTTTTCGCATTTTAAGAAATTTGCTTTAAATATTTAATAATAAAAAATTATTAAAACTTAAAAATTATAAAAGAAGTAATAATTAAAAAGTAAAAAATAACAAAAGGGCATGGGGGTGGCCGGCGTTGGCCAAGGGAGTGGCCGGCCACCCCAAAAAGCCAAAAAACAAAAAAGGAAAAAAAAAAGATCACTCCGACCGGCAATCCGGTGTCAAGGCAGTAATTTTCTCGCCGTGTAACGCGTCATTCATCCCTGGGCTCTCCACCACCCGATCGACGCATCGTCCAGAGGCACAACCGTCGTCTTATGAAGACTGAGGAGTGCGATTTCTTAATGGAGAAATCCCCAAATTGAGGCTTGAAGGGGAGCATAAAGCTAGGGTTTCCTCATCCAATCAGATTGAACTCGACGCTCATCAGCATGGAGCTCGAGATGGGCGAGCCAAGGTCCCGTCCCGGTCTTGACCACGAGTGAGAATGGGTTCCACGTGTCGTTCGGGCGGTAAGCGATCTTAAGGGACGAACCGGATTCGAAGAAGGTGCCGAGATTGAGGGTGAGCTCCTTGGACTCGCCGGCGACGATCCTGGACTGGAACGGCAAGCCTAAAATGCTAAGTGGAACTTTGCTGTGAGAAGCTGATCTGGGGTGGTTCGTCCACCCCAGATCGGCCCCTTGGCCAAAAATGGGGTGGCCGGCCCCCCTTGGCCAATGCCGGCCACCCCTATGCCCTTTTGTTATTTTTTACTTTTTAATTATAATTTCTTTATAATTTTTAAGTTTTAATAATTTTTTATTATTAAATATTTAAAGCAAATTTCTTAGAGTGGGAAACGGTACCGTTTCGTGGAAAACGGTACCGTTTTCCATTACAGCATGTATGGTAGTTTTAAACTACCGCATGCAAGTCGGATCCTATAAAATAATATGGGTATCTTAGCATATGAGAAACGCATGTTGTCTTAATATTACGTACATCTCACATGCTTAAAGGACACAAGTTATTTTTATATGTGAATGGTAGAAAATTTCAAAAATTTAAATAACGTAATATTTTATATATGGTTAATGCAATAAAATAAAATACTAATCATAAAATAACTTTTCTTTATTTCAATCGAAATAGAAAAATCCTGTTCGTTAATTAATTGGTGACTTGGTTGATAGGTATAGCGGAATTACTCCACATGTAAAGAGTGATATTGATGACCAAATTGAATGTGACATTCTTTTTGGGAGGAAAAGAAAACCCCGGATGTCATTCTCACATGAGTCACATGCAGATCCGAAACTCACCGCGGTCTAATTATTTCATTTCGTTTTCCCCAACCTTCTGTTAGCTTTGGAAATTACTGTATTGGCAGCCTGAATAATGCTTGCTTATTCCATTTCCTTGTTTCTCTTCGGCGGCAGTTTTTTTTTTTTTTTTTTTAATAGAAGAGAAAGAACAACTACAACAGAAACATGAACAGATCGAAAATAGTAGGAAAACAAATAAAGCATGCACTACACGCAGGAACAGACAAACAAAAACAAATACATAGGGGCCGGGATTTTTCCCTGTTAAGGGAGAGATCAAGTATCTTCTACAGTGGTGGTTCAATGGCTTAAAAAAAAATTAAAACCGGTTAAATACACACTAGACATGGTTTTGAATTTTCCAATGAGAATCTTTATGTCTGATTAGGTGTAAACCACATTAATTTTATTGATGTTCTGGTGGTATTGAGTCAAGCTATTGCTCAAATCGGATTTGAAGAAGTGCATGCAGTTTCCACCATCTAGATCTCTCTTATGCGACTCCTAGCGGTTAAGTGCTATTATGGTTACGCCCTAGTAGAATAGCTACAATTAATCTCTTCGGCTAGATCTTTTTGAAAAAAAAAAATAAAAGAAAGAAAGTAAGGAAAACATGCTTGAAGGAATGTTGTCAAAAGAAATTGGTCGAAACATCCAACGAGTTAAGTTGTGAGCATGAAAATTGTACTGTTAGTCTGTTTAAATTTTACAAAAATTGAACAAGTTAGGCGAAAGAGTTGCAACGAAAGTTACCTGCTTTCAGGCAAGTGAGCCTCTCATTTTTTGGTTATCCATAACAGTTGGATCTTACTGTCTTCTTTCTTAAATTATTTTAATTTCTGTAAAATTCAAACAATCTAACAAGAAGTCATCCTCCTCGTATACGTGGTTAAAGAACGTACGTAACTGAGAAAGACCAATAGTTTCCCATGCATGTGTGGTTAGGTGGCAATTTGGAGACCTTGAGTGACTGTGAAGGAATCTCCGATCCATCCACGATGATTCTGTCAAATTTGTTTTCTATGGCAGCTTGATGGAAGTTATATATATTTTGCATGCTAAAAATACGCATTCTATTTATTCACAGGGCAGCTCAAGTCAATGCTTCCCGTCGCCCGTCCCATTGAGAATTTAAGGCCAATACGGGAAACAGATTTTTTCAGCTCAAAGAGAATTGACTAAAGCCCGTCAGCAAATCAAAGCTAAGAGAAATCACGTGATTAAGCTGGATTAACGAAAATAATGGCCCGTTTAGTAATTTCCTTCCCCTCCCCTTTCCTTATGGGAGAATTTTTTTGTGAGTGAAAGTAAAAGTGATTGATGTGATATGAAGTATAAAAAATTTATATGGAAAAGTGAAAAAAAAATTGTATTATAGTGAGTTTTTATTTAAATAATAATAAAAAATTGTTGAATTGATATAAAAATAAAAAAAAAATTAAGAATGTTTTGAGTTGATTTTTGAAATAGGTGAAAATAAGGAGAAGGGAGAAGGGAGGGGGTTATCTCAACCGTCCACGACCGACGTGCATGTGATTGATCAGTATAATAAGACTATAATATGTGCTTCATAGTTCACACCTACCATATTCCCCCAATAACTCCCTCCACCACAAGCAATCAAGATTTTAGAAAATAATTATAATAATTAATAAGAGTAATAATCATAACAACAAA
>JAJPGS010000576.1:0-15998 GCA_028654335.1 Alnus rubra | reverse complement strand
TAGTCGACATCTGCTATGTGGCAGTGTAGTCTGGAAGAGGAAGCCACACTCGTATGCCTACAGGAATAGGAGGAGGCGGGGGCACATCATCATCATCCAGATTATCTCTCCGCAGCTGAGCATTTGACTTCATCAGCGTCTGCTTGCTGAGTGGATCCTGGATCATCATCTTCGCTCACCAGCAATACTGATGCCTAACTGAAGTATAATCTGTGTGAGCAGGTAGCCAAATGGAAGACTGGTATTGCTCTCATCACGAGCCTCCAGAATAATGCCCAAAATATGCTTGTACAGGAAAAAAAGCAAGCGAAGATGGATAGCATAGGCGAACTGGCCTTTTTCAGAATTAGGTCACTGCGCCTGACAACTGGCCATATTGTGCTGAACAATCTTGGCCAGCATGAGGGGCGGATAAGGCACCGATCCTGATGGTGGTGGCACACTCCTCTCCTTGTGGAACTGCGTGGAAAAGCTCTCGGAGATCTCCCATAGAAGGAGGAAGTACCACCTCATTGTAAGGACTCGCAGATATCTCGAGAACAGAACTCCAATGAACTAACTAATGATTTGGGATCAAAAGTGATAGTATGCCCTCCAACAATGGACTGAAGCATCAACCCACGGTCATCATCCTGAACCACCTCAAGGTTGGCATAGAACAGTCGACCAGCCTGGTGTAAACAACACAAGCGCAGCTGTGAAATATCCCCAATGATAAGTCTGAATAGTTTCATGGATACTATCCAGAGGAGCCAAATGTTGGAACGGACCACATTCTCTCTCGGCAATGACTGGGCGGTCCATGATTTTGGCTTGAAGGGCTGCTCGATCTGCCTCTGTCTCAGGCGAACTCTGCATTGTGGACTGCTGCAGACATAATTCTGCAAAAGAAACCAACAAGATTTGCCAAAAATAATCCAAAAGAAATGATCTTGTAGTGTATAGAGAAAATCCGGCATTATAACAGCAGTAAGAGGGGACTTGTAAAAAGGCAGAAAGTACAGTCCACCAAAATATAACCAGAATCCAACACAATAGATATCACAACTATGTATGTTATAATCTCAACAACATTCCTAAAATAATCAAATTCTAACAGTTTAAAAATAAACTGAAAGAAATCGGCTAGAAAAATACTGGAATGAGAGATAATGCACAAGAAGACAAGAAAGAGCGAGATAATGCCAAAAACTCGCGAGAAATCACTCACTAGAAGCTAAAAGAGAGATTTTTGGTGGGGTAGGGTGGAAATGCGGCGGCCAGGGGATTTATAGAGCCTGTGGGGTCCCCGTCCAGACTGCTCATCAATCTCGTCCGGACGCGCGCTGCCTCAGAAACATGCGGACAGGTCGTGCGCATCCAGACAAGTAACCTTACCGTCCGGCCGTTGGAGCCACGCGCGTTTATACGGACATGATTATCGTCGAGCCGTCTTAGCGACACCCGTCCGGACGCAAAGAGAGGCCGTCTAGACGCTACACACTGAAATGCAGAAAAATGAGGAAAATTTGCAGAAATTAATTTTCCTAAAGTTAGCTGCAGAACACACATGTATAATCAACTGATAATACAACAAATAGCATCTCAAAACTAAGCAGAGATATAAGAGAGAGTTATGATTTCAATCAGCACAAAGATTTTCCTGTAGATAGAAAATTTAAATAGACAACTCAACTCATGCAATGTGTGTGTGTGTGAAGACTTTTCCCATAAGGTAGGACTATCACTGATATGACAAAGAGCAACCAGATTTTCTAAACAAGAGAGAAAATCAGTGAAAGATTAGTCAAAAATCAAACCTTATTAATTACTAGGGCCTAGCCACCCTTATCTGATACACTCCCCCTAAGATGCAGCATCCAATTGTTTTACTTGTACCATGAAGGACAAGGTGAAATTTTACTTGCACCATGAAGGACAAGGCTTATTTCAGCACAGAAGCAGTGAGTGTAAGTATATAGCACAGAAAACTGAAGAATTACTGCTTGATTCTTTTGATGCTGCAACCTAGAGAGAGTGCCAGAATTTTAGGTTCTAGGTTCAACTAGCATTTGGTCAATTTGGCCATCTTATCAAAAACCTCTTCTCTTGTTCAGAATTTCTAGAAATAAAAAGTCGGAGAAGGAAAGATGTACCACAAGGGGAGTCTTGGATAGTGTACATTTTCATCGCATGAGGAAAGAAGCTATCCAACTATTGCATATATAGGAAAATCACTTGGCAGATATAGTCATAAACTCTCAATCATATCTAAGCAAAGTAGATTAACACATAATGAATTGAGATATCAGGTGAAAACACATGCAATATCTTATATGCCAAGAAAGGAAAATTTCCTGCAATTTCTCCCTTTTTGTTAATTTTAATTTTTTTTAAAAATGCAATATGGAAATAACATCATATGCAAGGCACAATCAAACCTGTGAAAGCTCGATGATGCCAATTCAAAAAAACATTCGCTCGACCTGCTTTTTTTGTCTTCCCAAACAAGTACCTGCAATGGTCTCTCACGAGAAATAGGGGGCAAAACAAACTGGTTCCTAGATTGCATACAAAATATAACAAGTCAAAGTCAAGCAATCAAACTTGATGCCTTAGGATTAGGAACCAAATTGAAAATTGAAATTGACTTCTAAATAAAAGTCAAGTGTGTGCGCAAAGTGTCAACAAAAATAAACACAGTGAAAAATAAAAGACACAGAGATTTTTTTTGACGAAGTGGAAACTCAATCAAGAGAAAAACCACTCCGTGGCAGCCAAACCCAGGAATTCCACTATTCAGAAGACAAAGCTAGATACAAGATAGTAACACTCACATATACCCGATGTAGTGGTCGTACCTTGCTCTCTGTCGTGTAACCCAACACGAACGCTTCCCAACCAGGTCTCCTACCTGAAGGGGTCTTCAATGGAATCCTTTACCTTAGGGCCAACCCTTAAGATAGACTTCTGATGTAGCACAACAACAGCACACTTGAAATGGCTTCAGAGGAAAAATCACGTCTCTGAGCAGTTGTGGAATTCAATACCGAATTCTTGCAGTTCTCAATGCCCAGGGGTCTCTATTTATAGGCTGGGGGCTCAAATGAGCGTCAGCCAAATATAGTTGGGCGCCGTCCGGACGGTGGTCATGGCCGTCCGGACGGACAATTGTGCGACAGGATTTTCCAAAAATTTCGCTGAGAAATCTTTCATGTTTAAGAACCGCATCCGGACGGGATGGCACATCGTCCAGACGGTCGCACGTCCTTTACAAGTAATTTCCTTATAAGGCTTCGCGCGTCCGGACCATGGGGGATGAGCGTCCAGATGGCTGAACTTCAACACACAATTTCCATATTTGCTTTGCGCGCGTCCGGACCATGAGAGGTAGTCGTCCGGACGGTTGAAGTCGAATCGGCAATTTCCATATTAGATGCACGCGGGTCCGGACCAATGCTGACTGACGTCCGGACGGTGATATTTGAATTGAAATTCTTGCCTTACGGAGACGCACGTCCGGATGGGATACTACATCGTCCGGACGGTTGATCGATCTTTCCTTTATCGAAACTTGGAAAGAATTTGAGACTGGTCGAGTACCGAGAGGCGTCCAGACGGATGCAAGCTGGATAGAAACTTCTCGACTCAGTGGAGGGTCCGGACGGAAATGCACATCGTCCGGACGGATGATGCTTGGTCTGACTGGTGTCCAGACGGTATGGCACGTTGTCCAGACGAATGGAACAGTGGTTGTTGTGCAAATTATAATACTCGCAAGTGCACGAATCGTTTGCAATATAGTGTTTTGCAAGTGCGAGGTCGATCGCATAGGGAATTGTGTTGCAAAAATTAATTTCTATTCAAATTAATCCTATTTTAACCTAGTTCCAAATTTAGGGGTTTTTGATAAGATAAACATAAACAAAATTAATGAAAATAAAGGGGTCTAGGGTTTTGGAATCCACACTCACCAAATCATAGCAACCAATCACACATATTTGAAGTTTTCACATGCAAAACTTAGGTATGCTCTACTTTGCTTCAAAAGTAGTTTAAATCATTCGATGAATCCATACTTGCACAAATCACAAAAGATATCTAGTTTTGACTAAATCATCAAATGTATCCAAGGAGTGAAACACAACGAATATCCAACATTTTGATAAATGAAAACCCAAGCCATCAATTTAATGAAACTATTTCAAATCATCACTTGTATCTGGAAATCACAAGAGATATCCAAAAATTATCTCAAAAATCGAAGTAGAACAATGAGAAATCAAAACCCATAAACTCAAATAGCATAAACAAGCATGGAAACTCAGTTTCTCTTCAATGGTGAGGTTTCATCCTCACCCCTAGACGAAATTTCAGCTACACATAACTAAAGAAAGCATAAATAAACAACAAGAATGCATTAAAAATCAAAGAAACTCAAAGAATTGAAGTTCTAGGTCAAAATCAACCCAAAAACCCTAAACTACAGTGAGAACGGCGCCTAGGGCGCTCCCAAGCGGCCTCCCTCCTCTCTAAAAATGAGAAAAGAATGGTATTTATAGAGTTAGCTAGGGTTTCTGAAATTCCAGCTCCGCATAAATTCGATTGATCGATTTTATAATCGATCGATCGACTTCGGGCAATTTTCGATCGATGGACTTGAGATTCGATCGATCGACTTCCCAGAAATTCTGAATTTCTAGCATTTTATGTATTTTCACTTGAAAATTACCATTTTTCTCTTAATGTCCTGCAAAAACGTAAAAACACCAAAACTAACCAAAACATCAGAAAATAACAAAGCTAAAGGTTTAACTAATGTAAGTTAAGGGGTCCAAATATACACTTTTTGGCACTCATCAAATACCCCCAAACTTATATTTTGCTAGTCCCTTAGCAAAATAAAATGAAAAATAAAATCAAAGCATGAAACATAAGTCCTCTTTCGTGGGAGACACTATTGCATTTAGCATATGCAACAAGCCTTTTAAACCCCTAGGACTCCCTAGTGGACGAGTGAAGTCTCGTGAGGGTTTGCCATAAATGATACCCACAAACATTGAAACACTATGTTGTCAACAAGAAAGATTTTTTATGCAAACCATGGTTCATACGTCATTGGCATGCTTAAAAAGACAAACCCCATTATCAACATCAACAGGGGATCCAACGTCAAATCACTCATAAATGGACAATTAAAACATCACATTTTCTCAAAAGTGTAGAGTGAAATTAACATGCAATCATGAGGTTTCATTTTAATCTCAAGATAAGTACCTCAAAAATCATTGGACTCCCTATCAAATGAAACAACCAAGGCAAGATATGCAAATTATTTTATTTTATATATTTTTTTTGTGTAGGCTGTGCAATACTCGGCTCGCTTAAGCTTTCTAGTTGACTAATGTGACGAGTGTTGGGCTAGTGGCTCCCAAACCAGATGGTCTCAGGGCACTAGATGTAGAAACATCCCTAAGGGCTTAATTACTCAAGTCAAAAAGGCTACGAAGCCAAACTAGCCATACAATTAACCAAATTGAAATTCTCACCTTTTGACGCGAACACTCAATTGCTTAGTGAGGCAAGAGGCCCGGTTACTCAGTGAAAAGCTCAAAATGATCTTTTTTTTTTTTTAAAAAAAAAAAAAAATCTTGCAAGCCAAGGTTATTTATCAATAGGTCATCCAACAATTCTCAAAATACATAATTAAGCACAAATTCATACCCCACAAATTACATGCTAATGTGCTCGTGATAATTCAACTCAAACAAGTGAAGTCTCCCTAACCCAAAAATAAGTCAGAAGACTCAAATTCCTAATGACATGATGTGTTCAAAACTTTAAGCAAGCCAATGAAATGCAAACCACAGTTACGGTTTAACTTAAACTTGACAACAATTTTTTTTTTTTTAGGAACAAAAAGACAACTAAAAATAACTAAACAAACAGAAAAAATAAATAAACAAACAAACAGACAGAGTGTTTTTCCATACCCCCAAACTTGAATTACACATTGTCCTTGATGTGTGTTTTAAATGTACTCGCAAGTGCACGAATCGTTTGCAATATAGTGTGTGCAAGTGCAAGGTCGAATCCACAAGGAAATGGTCAAATATTGGCGTCTTGTTTAATCAACCTCATTTTAACCTAGTTCCAAAAGGTTTGAGGATTGATTCAAGAACAAAAGACTAAATAAAAGAGATGAAGTAAAATATGCAAATTAAAAGGAACTAAGGCTAAGGAATCTACCAAACCAAATCCAACAACTCACACTCTTGGTTTCCACTTGAACACCCAAAGAACATTAAGCTTTGGATGTCATTCAAATGTCTTAACCACTAACTCTAGAACCATTAAATGAATCCAACTAAAAGATAAATCACAAAGAGTACCCATTTGAAATCAAATCATCCAATGTATCCATTCAATGAACAAATCACAATGGATATCATCATTCAAATCGATAAAACAATGTATCCATCGGTTGAAACACATTAAATGTCCTATATCTACCACCAACCACATTCATTGCAAAAGATAAAGCATTAAATGAATGGAATTTGAACAACAAATATGATATATCATTAAATGTGCAAGTAGTATAACAAAAGTGTGAGTGTCATCACTGGAAAGGTTTCATCCTCAACCTTAGTTGAGGTTACTAGCCTTCCATGACTAAGAACACCACAAGAAAATGAAGAACAAACATAGAAATAAAAGAAAAGCTTTACAAAGAGAAAGTGTCTAAGAACAAAAACTACTGGAATACACTACAAAATGCACGAAATTAAACCTATCTACTGCTCTCTGAACTCTCTTCACAAGGGGGCATGGATATGGCTTTTATAGAAGGAAATTAGGGCTAGAAACCCATATAAAATGACTCCTCTAACCCCCTCTAGGGTTCCTCTCTTGCTAGAGACAACCAAGGTCATGAAACCAACAAGTTCTGCTGCGAAAATCATAGGGAGAACTGCTTTTTGTCATGGAGAAGCTCCTGATTGGGCGTTCTGGCGCGCTTCTGCAAAAGTAAGTTCTGGGAAATTTCGATCGATCAACTTCGGGCAAAATTCGATCGATCGAATTTAAGTTCGATCGATCGAGTTCTTTAGAACTTCCAAATTTTCCAAGCAATTGCACATGAATTTTGCCATTCCTCACTTATTGACCTACAAAACATAAAAACACAAAAACTAACCAAAACATCAGAAAATAACAAGGCTAAAAGTCTAACTAATGTAAATCAAGGGGTCCAAATACACAATATTTGGCACTCATCAAATACCCTCAAACTTAAATTTTGCTAGTCCCTTAGCAAAAACAAAATGGAAAACAAAATCAAAGCATGAAACATAAATCCTTTTTCGTGGGAGAAACAATTGCATTTAGCATATGTAACAAGCCTTTTAAACCCCTAGGACTCCCTAGTGGACGAGTGAAGTCTCGTGAGGGTTTGCCAGAAATGATACCCACAAACATTGAAGTACTGAATTATCAATTGAGCAAAAATCATCATTCAAACACATGGTTCACACATCATGAGTATATTTAACAAAATGAATATCATATTATCATGTTATTAAAAATCGATCAACTCATAGATGGAAAATTGAGAGAACACATGTTCAAAAGTGTAAGGTGTGAATAACATAGAGTCATGGGGTTTCGATTTTCCTCAAAGCACATATATCCAAAAATTCGCAGGACTTCCATCAAATAACCAAGGCTTAACTTACATTTATTATTATTTTTGTGTTGGCTGTGCAATGCTTGACTCCATTTAAGCTTTCTAATTGACCCATGTAACGAGTGTTGGGCCAGTGACTCCCAAACCAGATGGTTTTAGGGCACTACATGTAAAAACATCCCTAAGGGCTTAATTACTCAAGTAAAAAAGGCTACGAAGTCAAACTAGCCAAACAAACATCCAAGCTGAAATTCTCATCTTTTTACACGAACACCCAATGCTTAATGAGGTAAGGGGCCCGGTTACTCAATGAGAAGTCAAATTGGTGATATTATTCTAAGCAGATTTTTTTTTTGATATATATATAACAATAAGCCAAGGTTTCATCAACAAGTCATCCTACAAATCTCAAGACACATAATTTTTAATTCAAATCTCATACCCCATAGAAACAATGCTATTGTGCTTGTGATAAATAATTTAAACATGTCAAGTCTCTCTAATCCAAAGATGAGTCAAAAGATCTCAGATTTTAATGATATGCAAAATTCAACATGTTAAACAAACCAATGAGATGCAAACCATAGTAAGATGTAACCATGCTCAACTAACAATAAGGTATATATATATATATATATAAGCAAGTATTAACAAAGCAAGCATTAAATGAAAATAGACAGAAATGTCTACCCCACCCCCAAACTAGAATGACACATTGTCCCCAATGTGGCTATAGATACAATACCGAAATGGTGATGCAAGTTGGGCACACTGCAAGAGAAGTGCTCCCCAAAACTTGAATGGCAGACACTGTGCTGAAAATCACAACTAAAACACAAGAAATAAAATCAAATGATAAGGAAAAATGATGAGGGTTGCCTCCCACAAGCGCTAAGTTTTCAGTCTTCAGCCAGACTTTCCATCCTGACGACAATCACTCTGAGTAACTCGGATCCTCTAAAAGGGTCGTCTCAACCTCCGAGCTCTGTAACTCAAAAAATGGCTTCAGTCGTTGCCCGTTCACCTTGAATGTGCTGCCATTTTTTGGATCCTCAATCTCAATGGCCCCATAAGAAGACACTGATCGAACTATGAAAGGGCTTGTCCATCGAGATCGGAGCTTCCCTGGAAACAGATGCAGACGTGAATTGTAAAGAAGGACTTTCTGGCCGGGCTCAAAAAATCGCCTCAATATGTTCTGGTCGTGAACCTTCTTCATCCGTGCTTTGTATATCCTAGCACAATCATAAGCATCATTCCTCAGCTCTTCCAATTCATTGAGTTGGAGCTTCCTCTGTGAGCCAGCCTTTGTGAGATCGAAATTCAGCTGCTTAATGGCCCAGTAGGCTCTGTGCTCCAACTCCACAGGCAGATGACATGCTTTCCCGTACACTATACGGTAAGGTGACATGCCAATCGGCGTCTTGAAAGCTGTCCGGTACGCCCATAATGCATCGTTCAACCGGAGAGACCAATCTTTCCTTGACGGGTTCACCGTCTTCTCTAAAATCCTCTTGATCTCTCTGTTTGAAACCTCCACTTGTCCACTCGTTTGAGGGTGATAGGGAGTGGCAACCTTGTGCATGATGCAATATTTCTTCATCAGTTGCTCGAAGACCCGATTGCAGAAATGCTTACCACCATCACTAATAATTGCTAGAGGCGTACCAAAACGAGCAAATATAGTGTCCTTTAAAAACTGAACCACGACTTTGTGGTCGTTGGTCTTACAAGCAGCAGCCTCTACCCATTTGGACACGTAGTCCATCGTAACTAGTATGTATAGATAGCCGAAGGAGGTCGGGAAAGGTCCCATGAAATCGATGACCCATACATCAAAGATCTCAACAATAAGAATGGGGTTGAGGGGCATCATATTTCGGCGTGAAATACTCCCCAGCTTCTGATAGCGCTTGCATGAAACACAATAAGTGTGAGCATCTTGAAAGATGGTCGGCCCGTAAAAACCTCACTGCAAAATCTTTGCAGCGGTCTTCTTTGCACTGAAGTGGCCTCCACAGGCATGATCATGACAGAAGGAGATGACACTGGATTGGTCAGGCTCGGGAATGCATCTCCTAATGATCTGATCGGGACAATACTTGAATAAGTAAGGATCATCCTAGAAAAAATTCTTCACCACGGACATGAATTTGGACTTATCTTGCCGCCCCCAATGCAAAGGCATTTGATCGGTGACAAGATAGTTCACTATGTCAGCAAACCATGGTGAGTGAGCATGAGCAATATGCATCAACTGCTCATCGGGAAGGTCTCAGAGATGGGGACGGCTTCTTCTGTGAAATCCACAGTAATCTGCGAGAGATGATCCGCCACCACATTTTTGGAACCCTTCTTATCCCGAATCTCAATGTCGAACTCTTGTAAGAGCAAAATCCACCGAATGAGGCAAAATTTAGCATCCTTTTTGGAAAAAAGATACTTCAATGCCGCGTGATCCGAGTAGATGATGACTTTCGATCCTAGGAGGTAGGATCGAAACTTATCTAGAGCAAATACGACTGCCATCAGCTCTTTCTCAGTGGTCGAATAATTCAGCTGGGCGTCATTCAGAGTTCGACTTGCATAATAAATGACGTGGGGAAGTTTGTCAATGCGCTGCCCCAACACAGCTCCAACGGCGTAATCGGACGCGTCACACATGATCTCGAAAGGTGTACCCCAGCTCGGGGCCGAATGATGGGTGTGGTCGTTAGAATTGCCTTCAAGGCCCCAAATGCCTTCTTGCAGTCCTCGTCAAAAATGAAAGGGGCCTCCTTCACCAACAGTTTGCACAAGGGCCGGGCGATCTTGCTGAAGTCCTGGATGAATCGCCGATAAAATCCTGCATGGCCCAGAAAAGAGCGAACTTCTTTCACCATTCGTGGGGGCGGAAGGTTGGATATCAGATCTACCTTTGCCTTGTCTACCTCTATCCCCCGACGAGAGATGACGTGCCCGAGCACAATTCCTTACTGTACCATAAAATGGCACTTCTCCCAATTGAGCACCAGGTTCTTCTCTTTGCACCTCACTAAGACTAACGTGAGGTGATGCAAACACTCCTCAAAAGATGAACCGAAGACTGAGAAGTCGTCCATAAATACCTCTAGGAAACGCTCCACCATGTCAGAAAAGTAGCGGGTGCATTGCATAACCCAAAAGGCATGTGTCGGTAGGCGAACGTCCCAAACGGACAAGTGAAGGTCGTCTTCTCTTGGTCTTCAGGGTCCACCGGGACCTGGTTATATCCAGAATAACCATCCAAAAAGCAGTAATACTCGTGCCCGGCCAACCGCTCCACCATTTGATCAATGAACGGCAAAGGAAAGTGATCTTTCCTGGTGGCGGTGTTCAGCTTGCGGTAGTCGATGCAGACTCTCCATCCAGACTGTACTCGAGTTGGGACCAACTCGCCTTCCTTGTTTTGTACGACTGTTACTCCAGCTCACTTGGGCACGACATGAATGGGGCTCACCCATTTGTTGTCAGATATTGGGTAGATGATGCCAGCATCCAACAACTTGATTACTTCTCCTCTGACGACTTCCTGCATGGTCGGGTTGAGCCTTCTCTGTGGCTCCCTCGATGGTTTGGTGTCTTCCTCCAGATGTATCTTGTGCATAACCACCGAGGGGCTGATTCCCTTAATATCTTCTATGGTCCAGCCTATAGCTTCCTTATGCTCTCTCAAAACGTAACAATTTCTCCTCCTGAGCAGCATGTAGATCCGAAGCTATGATTACAGGCAAAGTCTCGGCTGGACCTAGGAACTTATACTTAAGATTGTCCGGCAGGGGCTTAAGTTCCTTCTTAGGAGGCTCAGGTACTGTTTCCTCATTTTCTTCCTTGCTCTACAGAGGAGCAAACTCTAAAATGGCATTTTCTTGCTCAAGTAACTCATCCAAGTCCAGATCCTCTCTGAACTGAGCAAAGCATGCCTCCAGGGGGTCTTTGGTGCTTGATTCTTCGTCTATGATCTCCTCAATCAAGCAGGCACTTCCGATCTCATCACATTCCCTCGGCCTTTTGCTGATGTCAAAGATGTTTAGCTCCACTGTCATATTGCCGAAAGAAATCTTCATTACCCCCGTCCTACAGTTGATCAGGGCGTTAGCCGTAGCTAAGAATGGTCGCCCGAGGATCACTGGTATTTGAACTCCAACGTTCTGTTCCGGCTCAGTATCTAGCACTATAAAATCTACGGGGAAATAAAATTTTTCCACCTTAATCAAAACATCCTCCACTATTCCCCGTGGTATCTTAACTTACCGGTCAGCCAACTGCAGTGTCATGGAGGTGGGCTTCAATTCTCCTAACCCTAATTGCAAGTAAACTGAATAGGGGAGGAGATTGACACTGGCTCCAAGGTCAAGCAGAGCCTTTTCAATATGGCTGACTCCTATCGTGCAAGAGATAGTAGGACATCTCGGGTCCTTGTACTTGATAGGCAGCCTACATTGGAGGATTGAGCTGACTTGCTCGGTCAAACAAACTTTTTTCGGGACATTGGTTTTCTGCTTGACGGTGATCAAGTCCTTCAAGAACTTAGCGTAAGATGGCACTTGCTGGATGGCATCCAAGAACGGGATGTTGATCTGCACTTGTTTGAACACCTCCAGAATGTCCTCGAACTTTCCTCCTTTCTTGGGCACGAGAAGTCTATCAGGGTAAGGCGCCTTAGGTATAAATGACCTAGGAGGAGTCTCTATGGTCGGAGCTAATGTAGATGGCTCAGCATCTCTCTTATCTACGCTCCTGCTTCCTTGTCCTTCTTGTGCAATAGGGTTCTCCTCAGGGTGAACCACTTGGTTGTCTACTTGTCTCCCTGACCTAAGTGTGACAACGGCTTGCACATGCTCTAACACATGCACTGCATTTGATGAACTTCCCTCATGGAACTGCAACTTTGGATTTGGCACAGGCTGACTAGGGAGCTTTCCCTTCTCTCTCTCCCCTAGGTGACTAGCAATTTGCCCGATCTGGGTCTCCATCTTGGCAATAGCTTGAGTGTTCACCATGGTAGCATTCTTCACGTCATTGATGGATTGCCCTGTAAGCTGAATGAAGGCCTTAAGAGTGTCTTCCAGAGTGGATTGTGAAGAAGAGGCAGGGGCTTGAGTAGGGGCTTGGTATGATGGTGCTGGCTGGGTAGGACGACTCTGCTGGTGAACCGGCTGATGAAATCCAGGGGGTATTGAGTGTGGGATTGGTGAGGGACTCCCCCTTGAGTCATAGGCTAGTTCTGCTTCCAAGAAAAGATAGGGTGGTTCCGCCACCCTGGATTGTATGATTCAGAGAAAGGTCCACTGGATTGTTTTCGATAATCATTGAAAGCGTTCACTTGCTCCATTGGTGACTCGACAAAAGCCGGTAACGATAGGCAAGTCTGTGCCAAGTGCATGGGACTAGCACAGATGGAACAACAGTCAACATGGAATGGATTTGTAGCATTTATGGATTTGCTAACAACTAGGGCTTCGACCTTTTTGGTAAGAGCATCTATCTTCATTTTTAATTCTACATCCTCCTTAACCTCGTAGATGCCTCCCTTCTTCTGAATGCGAGCAGCTTTATCTCGACAGCTTGAAAAATCCCACTGTTGGGAATTGTCGGATAACTGATCTAAGGTCCTATATGCCTCCTCTCCCGTCAAACTCAAAATGCGCCTCCGTTCATCGACTCGATCATGCTACGGTTGGATTGAGTTAATCCTTGATAGAAAAATTGCACGAGTCTCCATTTCTCGTATCCATGTGGAGGGCACTTAATCAACATATCTTGAAATCTCTCCCAACTCTCAGAAAATTTCTCATCTTCTTCTTGAGTAAATGAGCTTATCTCCTTCCTACACTCATTGACTTTGGACATGGGGAAGAATTTGTTTTAGAACTTGTTTAGCAAGTTCTCCCAAGAAGTGAAAGAACCAGGCATGTTTGAATCCAACCATGCCTTGGCTCTATCATGGAGTGAGAAAGGAAATAGCCTAAGATTCACAGATTTTTCAGAAATTTTTGAAATTTGAAGGTGGCACAGATGTCTTTGAATTTCTTCACATGGCTATAAGGATTTTCGAGGTCCAAGCCATGGAATGTGGGTAGGAGTTGGATGACATGAGGCTTGAGGTCAAAGTGAGTGGCATTGGTTGGGGGTAACACTATACATGAAGGAGAATTTGTTGCAACGGGTGCAAACAAATCCCTAAGTGTCCTAGTATGATCGACGTTTTCTCCCCGACTCCTCTCATTCTCACCCGCTTGCATGTTATCTCCCATTTCAACAGAATTTCTAAGCCTTCTCCTAAGAGTTCTTTCAATTTCGGGATCTAGAGATGTCAAGTCTAGGTTCAATGATCTTCTACCAAGCATACACCAAACATACACAAATGTTTAACCAAAAGACAAACAAAAATAAAGAAAAGAATTTGCTAATGGGGAGCAAAGTTCTCCAAAGTACAATCTAGGCTAATTCCCAGGTAGGTGAGGGGGGTCACATTGGACACACTTAAATCCCAAGACCTTTCCTTGCCAAAATTCACCTTGTCATTGCCCTTAGATAGCTAAGTAGACCCACCACACTAGCCAAAAAAATGTTTTTTTTTTTTTTTTTAAATCAAAAGAAAAAATAACACAACTAAGATAAAAGGTAAAGACTAACAAAAATGCATACAATTTACACAAAGATAGCAACAAAAGTAAAAATAAGAATACTTACAAATTGGGACCAAAAGAATTTTTTTGATAAAAATTTCTGCTATTGATCTTATCCAGGAGCTGCCTTCTGAGTTGAGGTCGATTGATCGAATATAAGTCGATCGATCGACAATCGATCGACCGAAGTTGTAGTAGATCGATCGAATCTTTGAAATGTTGCAGGAACAGAAACAGGAACAAAAACAGAACATAAACTCTTTTTTTTTTCTTTTCTTTTGTGTTAGAACAAAACAACACAAATTGAGGGTAATATGAAACACAAACTACACAGAATTTGAACTAACTTATAATGAACTAAAAGAAAATTAAACAAACAGCAAAATACTATTAAACAGAAACAAATTATGAACAAAAATGAACAAAATGGACTAAAAGAAGTACTAGAACAGAGATACTCACCTTGTTCAGAGCTGCTGTTGTGCAAGAAATTCGATCGATCGATTCTTCAGGGCACCCAGTAAGTTGTAGAAGCTGCAGAACAGATCCGGGAGAAACAAAGAAAGAACTTTAGAATACAGAACTAAAGCTAAACAACAGAAAAATGAAACAAAAATCTATCTAACTAGTAGAAAAACAAAATCAATCAAACAAAAACCAATTTTTGAACCGATTTCCCCGGCAACGACGCCAGAAACTTGATGTGTGTTTTAAATGTACTTGCAAGCGCACGAATCGTTTGCAATATAGTGTGTGCAAGTGCGAGGTCGAATCCACAGGGAAATGGTCAAATATTGGCGTCTTGTTTAATCAACCTCATTTTAACCTAGTTCCAAAAGGTTGAGGATTGATTCAAGAACAAAAGACTAAATAAAAGAGATGAAGTAAAATATGCAAATTAAAAGGAACTAAGGCTAAGGAATCTACCAAACCAAATCCAACAACTCACACTTTTGGTTTCCACTTGAACACCCAAAGAACATTAAGCTTTGGATGTCATTCAAATGTCTTAACCACTATCTCTAGAACCATTAAATGAATCCAACTCAAAGATAAATCACAAAGTACCATTTGAAAATCAAATCATCAAATGTATCCATTCAATGAACAAATCACAATGGATATCATCATTAAAACCAATAAAACAATGTATCCATCGGTTGAAACACATTAAATGTCCTATATCTACCACCAACCACATTCATTGCAAAAGATGAAGCAGTAAATGAATGGAATTGAACAACAAATATGATATATCATTAAATGTGCAAGTAGTATAACAAGAGTGTGAGTGTCATCACTGGAAAGGTTTCATCCTCAGCCTTAGTTGAGGTTACTAGCTTCCATGACTAAGAACACCACAAGAAAATGAAGAACAAACATGGAAATAAAGAAAAGCTTTACAAAGAGAAAGTGTCTAAGAACAAAAACTACTGGAATACACTACAAAATGCACGAAATTAAACCTATCTACTGCTCTTTGAACTCTCTTCACAAGGGGGCATGGCTATGGCTTTTATAGAAGGAAATTATGGCTAGAAACCCATGTAAAATGACTCCTCTAACCCCATCTAGGGTTCCTCTCTTGCTAGAGACAACCAAGGTCATGAAACCAGCATGTTCTGCTGCAAAAATCAGAGGGATAACTGCTTTTTGTCATGGAGAAGCTCCTGATTGGGCGT
>JAJPGS010000575.1:0-40829 GCA_028654335.1 Alnus rubra | reverse complement strand
TATTCCTTGGGAGACCTATGGTATACTCCCCTGTGCTCTAATTACAACCTCCTTTTTTCCTTTTTCTTCTTCAACAAAACTATTACTTTTTAGTATATTACCTCTAGATTGGGCACTATTCATGATTCCAAGATAGTTGAGTTGAAAACATGCATATTATGTTGCATCATCAAGAAAAAATGACATGTTAGGGTTTGGACGTAAAATGGGAGAGATGAATACAAGATCATAATACAAAACAAAATGTAGTTGAGTTTAGAAGCATAGACCTGAGATTCCATAATTTACTAGGTATGGAACTCTTATTTAATACATTAATGTTGCAGGCTTCATGACCATAATGGAGGAGACATCTATTTGGCATTCAATGCTCATGACTTCTTTGTCAGAGTTTCAATAGCCCGACCACCAGGCAAGAGGAGTTGGTTTCGTGTGGTTAGTTTTCTCCCCTTTTTGGTACATATACCAAAGTGTTTACTGCTTCCATGGATTGTTAACTGCATAATTTGGAATTAATTTTGCCCTCAAATCACCAAATTTTCCTTTTTCTAATTATTGTGCGTGTCATATCCACTTGCTAGATTCACCTGTTTGTTCTTTAAATTCAGCACACTGGTGGTAATGTTATTGCTAAAACAATGTTGCATGATGGCACACTGATTGCTCAATAGTTTAGATCTTCACATTGTTCCATCCATTTCTTTGACTCCATCTGTGGACCAACTGTTCTTCAGCACATCTAAACAATAATGCTACTCGAGTGCACAGTAATACTACTTGAATATTGTTCACTGACATAATCCCTAATCCTCATTCCTCTATCCACTTTTAACATTTTCTTTTCGTTTACATGTGTAGTGTGGGATCATGAAACACGTTGGATTAGGTTTATCTGCTTTATAGAATCGTCGTCCTTGAATTGCAGGTGGACACTAGTCTTGAGTCTCCAGACGACTTTGTCCGTGATGGTGTCCCAGGCATTGGAAGCACCTATAATGTTGCACCCTACTCCTCAATTCTTCTTGAGGCAAAGTAATGAGATGATTTGCAGGAGCTACTTGCTGATGAAATCCGCAGACAGTTCGTTCTGATCTGGATTACAACGTACGCCGGTGGACCGTTCCGATTCCATGCATCCACGACATGGTTAAAACCAAAGATGTGGAGAAAACAGTGCCAAACATGGAATGCAGGTACACAACAATCCCAAACTCAAACTTTCAGCGGTTAAGAGAGCATAAAGTTTCTTCATGATAATGCATTATACTTTTGGATGAGAGAAAGTATACTCTGGTACCAAAATAAAGAAACACTTTGGAACTTCGCAATCATATTTAGAGTGTGCTTTTGAATTTAGTTTTGGCTACTAAGGTGGTTGGAATTTGTGAACGCTATGAGTGCCAATTGTAATGGCTGGCTAGTAGGCTGTATTCGAACTCGGCTTAAACTCGAGGTGAGTTTTAAACACCTATTCAAACTTTGGCTCAGGAGGACCCTTGACGAGGCCAAACCCTGGATGAGGTCGAACGGCCGTTAGCTATGAAAAACATGTTCCACATGTAAATGTTGGATCAAAGTGGTCAATCAGCCCTACCGCATGGCTGTCAGGTTACCTCCAATCTTCCATTTATTTCCAAATGTCGATCATCCTTTCGAATCCCAACATGATGCTGCAGCCGTTAGATCAAACACATGTTGACAAATATCTTAAATCGGTTTTAATGAGATGAAATTGTAGCCAATTTAATGTGATGAAAATTATGGCCGTTCGCTATGAAAATGTGTCCCACATATGGTCGTTGGGTCGAAGTGGTCGATTAGCCAATGACGGAGAGAGGGGGGCCATGCCCCCCCCCCCCCAACTCTTGAGAAAAAAAAAATTAAGGTAAAATAATAAAAATAATAAAAATTTAAGGTTTTTTTGGCCTATTGGCCCATATTAAGAAATTTTTGTTGCTCGATCCTTGGTCTATTCCATTTTATCATCTCTTTAACTAGTTTCATTTCATTTGGAACGATAGCTTTATTGTCAAAAAAATTTCTTTTAATATTTCACGGGTAGCAACGGACATGCATGTCTGAAATTGCTAACAATGGAAGGAGTTTTACAAAGTTGTAGAGATTTTTCAAAGTAAATGAAAATGGTTTAGTAAATCAGTGTATTAGAAGAAGACAGATGTGGATTTGAGGAGTCGCACGCTTGACAAAGTTCAATTTCTTAAGGATGTGTGGCCAAAGATAACATGAAATGGAGATTCATTTCAATATAGATAGATGGCATTAGAAAAGTCTAGAAGATATGTATTTCATTTGTTGTGCTACGTTTAGCATAATTTGTTTTGTGTAGAATATAGTGTGTTTTGTATAACAGTTAGTGGGCTATTGTGTTAGTTAGAGCGGGTTGTTTTAACAATGGAAGGAGTTTTACAAAGTTGTAGAGATTTTGTTCAAAGTAAATGAAAATGGTTTAGTAAATCAGTGTATTAGAAGAAGACAGATGTGGATTTGAGGAGTCGCACGCTTGACAAAGTTCAATTTCTTAAGGATGTGTGGCCAAAGATAACATGAAATGGAGATTCATTTCAATATAGATAGATGGCATTAGAAAAGTCTAGAAGATATGTATTTCATTTGTTGTGCTACGTTTAGCATAATTGTTTTGTGTAGAATATAGTGTGTTTTGTATAACAGTTGTGGGTACTGTGTTAGTTAGAGCGGGTTGTTTTAACAAAAGGAGTAAGAAAATTTAGTTTTAAGAGCCATGTCATTCAAGTAAAGTCTTGCGAGAACGTCGAGAAACACACGATTCATCTAACTCAAATTTCTCAATTTAGTATAGAAACTAAGATTTTTTTTTTTTTTTCAAAAAACTCTTTTCAATTTTGCTTATTAATTTTAATTTAAAGGGAAAATAAAAATATTAAAACTGGATTATGTTTAATTTACTTAAAATTTGCCTTAATATATATTCAAACTTATAAATATAACATAAAAAAAATAAAATGAGTATGAAAATTAGATTGTTTGATTGAGACAATGTCTCACATATATGGTATATGTATATAACATATGATATAATTATATATTATATCATATACTTTACATTTATATTTTATTGAATTATAAACTTATAACTATAACATATAATTCCTATATAATTATTATTTTGTTTTTGACCGTTGGCTTATATGAGGCGGCTATACAACAAACCTTGGCTATGAAGAGTGGGGAGTTGGGACAGATTAAAAAACTTGGATTAATGTGAATCATGATTCCTATTGTTGTATGGTTCTTGGGCATTGTGACCTCTTGACTTTGGTAAATGCTAACGTGATCTGATTCCTATTTCCTACCCACTACTATGTACTATCCCATCCCCCATGGACCACAACCAAAGCATTCACTATGTTGTTGCGATGTGTGTTGACTGTTGCGTGTGTGGAAGGTTCGGTGCAGGAAGATGAGTCTTTCTCTAATAAAGTATCTACCCAATTATTTGATCAAATTATTGCTATCAATTTAGACAGATAATATTATAAACTCTCATGTCTTAATAAGTGATCGAGCTTCCTAAATCTATTTGGACAGAAAAGTTTTATAAGATTTTTCACGTTATCATACGTCCGGATAGATGTTCAAGCAACTCAAATTTATTTAGACAGATAAATTTTATAGCATCTCTCAAAAATTACTATAAACAAATAATTTCCTTTTATGGTGATTTTGGTTGATAGTTGGAGATCGATGACAGGTGTATGGCTAGACATGAAAGCCTTAAAAAGAGCCAATCAATGGATCCAACATCGCGACAGCCAATCACTGCCACAAAGATGCACGTCCACGCTTCTCCCACAAACCAAAACACAAACTTTTTGGGTGACTGGGTGTCCTTTTAACACGTGTTGTTGACCATATGTTAACAGGCTCTCGCTCTTGCTCTCGTCAGTCTCTGACGCAATAATACTTTCTTTGATTACGCCCAATTCATTTTAACTTCAATTTCTTATCATCGCCTGCGCACACCTATACTATATACAAATTATTCATTATTCCGAAAAACTTCATTCAATTATAAATTTTGTAATCATTTTTCTAAATTTTTCTATTAAATTTTAACGGAGACTTAAAATTTCAAATACTATTTTTTTTTTTAAAAAAAAAAAATCAAATTGTTTAATTTTAGGTAATTTTATAAATTTTATAAATTTTACAAAATATAAAGCTATTTCATCCATTTTCCGTCTGACTTGACATCAAGGCTCAATCTCTAAGAGGATGGTAACACTGTAAATTTTTTAAAGTTTGACATATTAAATGAGAGCTTTTTCAATTTTAGGAGGGTGATTATAAATCAATGAAATTCAGAAAGATTAAGTGAAGTTTTTTCCTAATTATTTCTCATGATATAAATACAAATTAGATTTTAAACCGAAGGTTCAAGAGAAAAGGATTACTCGTTAGTTTCCGGTTAAAAAATAATAATAATTAAAAAAAAGGATTAGTGTCAAGCACAAAATTGGATCCCACAAGTAGAATTGTACATACATTGTTTGGAAATATCAATCTCCTTGATCTACCAGGCCATCGAAATTTTTGGGCCCAATCGGCCCACCCGACTGAGCCGACGGCCCACCCGACCAAGCCGACCAGCCCAAATACATTGCAACATCTGAGATTGCGAATATCTCAGAATCACCCGAGAGTCAAGGATACGAATCACAAGTATCTCGCTCCGATGTGCAACAAAGTCGCTTCAAAGAGGTTACGACTCTCGAAGATTCGTACGCACGAGTCATGCAGCTACGAATCCCGGAAGATCTGTATGCTCGAGATCACATCACCAACAATTGCAAATCCTTAGAAATCAGAGATTCTCATAGCAGTCTAACTATATCCAGAATCTCTATAAATACAAAAGGATATCAAATATCACTAAGCACTTTATCTCTCAAATTTACTCTAAATACTCTCTCAAATCGCCTATTAACTTAGGCATCGGAGCGAGATTGTCGACACCCCGACACAACTATTAATTATATTTTGAATCTCAAAATGACATGTCACCTACCAAAAAACTGCATCATCATACGTGGTTATGATGCTATGTATAATCTTCTTATATGTTCATGGAAAAGCATGTAGGGACAGAGTAGTCAATTTACGAGATAGATGATTCCAGTGACGATTTATTATTTTATTTATTCAAAAAGAAAGCACAAAAGAAGGACATGTATAGCTCATGCTTGGCTAATGTCTTACTGTTTTCCAATTATGGATCCCCACTGACGGACTCTTTGCCTGGCGCGTCCACAATGAGTTTTTTTTTTTTTTTTTTTTTGATGGACCACAATGAGTTGTCTCTATTTACAAACAAGAAAAATTATACTTTGCCCCTTCAATTATTATTCAATTTTTAATGTCTCCCTAAAATTTTAAAAAGTTATAATTGATTTTCAAATTATCTAATCTTTTCACTTAGCACTCTAAATTAGGAATTTATGTTAAATCTAGGGCGGTAAATAAACAAATCAGTTCGACAACCTCCTCGTATTAAGTGGACTCGAATTCGATTCACTAAGTAAATGAGATAACCGTGAACACAAATTAGGGTCGATTATTAAATGAACTATAAACTCATCTCAAATCGTATTATTTTAATTTCGTAATTAGAAGAAGAATCATCTTCTTAATATAATAAATATAACTTGAATTATTGTTATTGTGGGTCTTGATAAATATATGTGTGCTACTGTGTATGTATAAATATATGTGTGTGCACGTAATAAATTTATGTACATACTATAAAACATACATATAAATTCGAGATTGAATTATGTAAGATTCAAGTTAATTTATTTAATTAACTCAAATGATAAAATCGAAATACTAAGTAATTGACTAATAATTAGTATGTATATATGAAAAAAAAAACAATCATGATATTTGCTTTATATAAATAATAAATTAATTAATTAAGTACCTCGTAAATAAGCTCAAATTCGTTCGAAAAATAAATAAGTCATGCTCATACAAATTATCTAATTTGGTAATAAACTCGAGCTTGGCTTACATTCGAAATAAAATTAAACGGACAGAGCTTTAATATCCAACGCTAAGCTATATTATAACCCTAGTTAAATATGATAGAAAAATGAAAAGGCTACGTTAAATGAAAAATTCAAACAAAATCACTTTGGGAGGAGGCATAATTTTGTATTTCACACAAATGATATGGCATAATAGATATTTTATTTTTACGTGTACCGTCTTCCATTGGATTTCGTAGAAAATCCTAACCATATATGAGGCTCAGTAAAAGAATTAAGGGAATTTGGAGTTAATTGCAACTTTATAAAATTTGGAAACATTGCAAATTATGTGGTAATTAAAGAGGTAACTATAGTTTAATTCCCTAAACCCTAAACCGTCCCCAGCATCCCATTGATAAAAAAAAAATTAAATTTATTAAAAAGTTGTATCTGGTTAATAAAAACCAATATTTTTTAAGAAAAAGAGGGTGACAGCCTAAACCGTCCCATGTCTATCAGCCCTCATTTCCTAAACAATAAAACCGACTTCATTAATCCTAAAATGAGAACCAACGGAACCATTCACAGTAACATTAGAGCATTCTTAGTAGTCTTATCAAATTCTACTAGGTAAAATAGCTAAAAATTACTTTTTTCTATTTTAACCATCCACTTTTTTATAGCACTCCGAATAGCCTCACAATTTTAGCTATTTACTATTATTATATATTTAAATAATCTTTTTTTTTCAGAAGGGAGGTACTGTTTGATGCATGAGAAATAAATTAAAAAAAAATAGAGAAAATTTTAATAATGTTTTATTATTTTGATGAGCGAAAAGTGCTCACTATTGCACCAATTTTTTTTTCACTAAATTCGATGATGGTGCTAGAGACTCATTTTGGACCATTTTTGTCAATTGGCTCACTAAAATAGCAAAAAAAAAAATCATATTTTTATATTTTAGCTATCAACTTTCACTATTCTATTTAAATATTATTTACTAAAAAATTATTCTTTCTTTATGAAAAATATTCCAAAATCAATTTCTTTCTCCCTCACCATTTTCAACCAGCATCAACACAAAATCCCCAAAGCAAAACTTAAAACCGTTGTTCGAATCGGTCACCACATGGCGTCCTTCTTGTTGTCGTCGAGTTGGATCTGGAGACGTAGCTGAGGAGCTGGAAGGTGAGCCGCACGTGTTGGATGACAAGCATATATAGGGGCGGGAATTATATTGAAGTCGTCGAGCTAGTGGATGCAGTCGAAGGGGAGTGAAAGGCGAAAGGTTGGGTCGGAGAGGATGGGGACGTGCCGAGATGTTATGAAAATGGAATTCTAAGCGGAGTAAGGATTAATATTAGAATATATAATATGGTATGATTTTTTTATTTTTTTTTTTTATGTTAAAAATATATGTTATGATTTGATATTTACCTTATAGGATAATTACTTTTTAGATGATTGATTGTAATATTTGATGGTAATTACAATCAAATTATTTAATTTAATTACCATACTTATTTTTATTTCCACCTCTACAATTCCAATATTTTCTATTTAAGCATGATAAAATAATGACAAGATACGCAAAAATTAATCTCAAACCTTGTGTTTGAAAGAGTTTAGATTTTCTTTAACGAATTTAATGGGTTTAAGTTTCTTTAAAACTTTAAAAATTACTTGGTTACGTGTTTGTAAAATCATTCACGTAACACGAGAATTGATGGAGCCGACAATAGCGTCCTGGTGGATGGTAGAGAGATTGAAGTGGACGTTGCTGAGGCCGTCGTGACAGCAGCCATGGTGCCCTCGATGACAGTGTCCATAGGAGACGAGAGGACCGGTGAGGAGAAGAAATTGATTTTGGAATAGATAAATCGATAGAGGAGAGAAAAAATAAATTTTATTGTTTTTTATTTTTTATTTTTTTGCGAGTGAATGCTCATATTTTATTCCATGTGCATCTTCCTCGAACACTATTCCTTTTTGGTAAATATGTTTGATGAGAGCTCATTCTATAAGGATGGACCGTAAAAGTGATGTTTTATAGCATTCAATAAAGAGTTGACACTTCATTAAAAGACTAAAATACATTAAGCATGAAAAACGCCCAATATTTTTCCTTTCAAAGAGCTCAACCAGTTTTAAACCAACCACCTGTTCAGCCCCACCCGCTGCCGGATTCCACTGACGGCCACCGCCAAATTTGTGCTGGAACGTAGAGCGGCAAAAAATGGCCAGATCTGGAACTGTTGCCCAGCACGCCGACCCCAATCCAGACCCCGACCCCCGACCACCGGCGGAAGCCCACGCACCCCGACCCACCAAACCCAATCTAGCAAAGCCTGATGTCAAATTCAATGGCAAAGAGAGAGAAAGAGAGACACGAGGAAATGAAAGAGATCCGGCGAAGCCCAAGCCCAAGCCCAAGCCCAAGCCCAAGATTCGATGTCGCTTAAACCAGCACATACTAGCAGTTTTTGGCCAAACCGGCGTTGACAAAATCCAGTTTTGGTGCTGTTGGAACTTGGAGTGGTTCTCCGATGGCTGTTGATCAGTGGTCCGGTGGAGATTCTGGTGATTGTCCAACGGAAAATGACGGAGATATTTTTGCAAAAGGAAATAGAACCCAGCGATGTAGTTGTCTGTCCAGCGGAGGCAAGGGTCCGACGAATATTAGAGATAACAGAGATGAGTAGGGGATTTGGTGTTTTTATGTTTATAATATTTTTGTTGTAATTTTTGGTTTTTTTTGAGTTGTCAACTTATAATTAGATGCTGTAAAATAAGAGTTTTACATCTCATTCTTATCGAAGGTATTCTCATGTTTGATACGTCACTTTAAAATAAAAATAAAAAAAGTTACTGTTATGTTTGGCGTGACTTTAGCTGGCAATATTTATTTGACTTCTAAAAGCTGGGCGTTGTTTCCATTTTGATGAAAGTGCCCATGCTTCCTTAAATTAAATAAATAAATAGCATTTCTCTTTTAAAATAATATAATAATTCAGATATATCCCAACGGCTGGAAAGTGGAAGCCCAAGAAGAAAACTTCCTCCTCCGTTCACCACGACGTCCGCGTCGGTCAATTCCAAAGAAATTGACCTTTGTTACCTTTTTAATAACCAAACATTTTTTAAGGCCTTTGCAAACAACCGTCTAAATTTACATGATTTTAATATATATATATATATATATATATATATATATATGTTCATTTTAAGACAGAAATTTCGTATAAATCGATTTGTACGAAATTTCATATAATCAACATAAAAGAGTGACATGTATCATTTAAACATGTGAGAAGCACACGTTTTTTTATTAATGCTATTAAAAAAGCATGTGAAAAATACATACTATTAAAAAAATATGTGTTTCTCACATGCCAAGAGACATATGTCAATCTTATATGTGGGTTGTATAATATTTCATATAAATCGGTTTGTAAGAAAATTCTGTGGTATTAATTTATAAGCAATATTTAAAATTAATGTATTTGACATTATTCATAATTTTATATTATTTAATTTTTTTAAAAATATGTATTAATATTAGCTTTATGTAGATCATTAAATACATAAACTTTAAATTTTAACAATAAAATAGAAAGAGTTGCATTTAAGAGTTGCGTAACTCCATTTTAATTTTCTTCACTTTTTAATTTTTATATCACATTAATTACTTTTTAATTTTTTAATTTTTTCATACAAAATTCAAATTTTCACTCTATTTTATAAGTTTATATCACATAATTCACTCCTTATTACTTAAAAAAATAAAAAAAATAAATCAACAACCCCATCGTTTTAAATGTAAATAGAAACCTATAATATTTGATGGTTGAGATTTTCCTAATCATTCAGTCACCCTTCTAGATTTTACTTAACTTATTTCGATTCAATTACTTTGCCTAAACAGAACTCCGAACCTCGTAAGACCAGACATCCCGAGTTGACCACCTCCACTCCTGAGTTGACAGCTACGAATGCGTGCACCAGTGAACTCAAATTGTTTTTATTCACCGCCACGGTCAATTAACCATTGAAAAAAAAAAAAAAAACCTGTTTCTCGCCAGTTGTTTTATTATATATATTATGCACATAAATTTTCAGCCAACCGGTTTGTAAATTTTTTATATAATTCAGATGTAAGATTAATATGTGTCATTTCATAAGTAAGAAATATATATTATTTTAATAACATGTACTTTTTACATGTTTTTTAATAACATTTAATAAAAAAAACGTGTTTCTCACATGTTTAAAAGACACATATCACTCTTATACGTGTGTTGTATAAAATTTTCTACAAATCGGTTTTGTAGGAAATTTTTTTTTCCATATATTATATATTGACGTAATATTGTTAATTTACTCTTAAATTAATTTTTGTTAAAAAATAAAAATTTTCAATAGTATATTAACGAGTAAGGTTAAAAATTATATTTTTATCATTGTAAAGTAGATGTGACTTTTAAAATTATTATTAGATCAAAATACAATAGTGACTCATTCCATGACGGAACTAGCATTTAGAATTTGGGGGTAAAACTAAAAAAATAATAAAAATTGGGATATAAAATTTTAATATTTTAAGGATTACAAGAGTATTTAAAAAAAAAATAAAGAAAAACAAGGTAGCTTAGGGAGCCCACCATGTAGCTCCGCCATGAATCTATTATAAATTTAATAATAATTTAAAAGTTACATCAATTTGAGAAGATAAAAATATGGTGCATAGTATTACTCATAAATTAAGAATGCCAAGTAAAAAAAAAAAAAATGACAAAAGAACGCTTCGTTAATATACTGAGATGATCACCTTAACATAATAAAATAATTATAAAATAAAAATATAATTTCTAGTATTACACGTACAATTATAATTACCTAATTATGTAAATATTATAAATATATGTGAAAAAAAAAGGGGTCTATGGTATAGGACATGATAAGGAATTAAGGATAACGTTGAGTTATTTTGAAAATTTGAAAAATAAAGTTCGAATAATCGATAATTGAAGAAAGAATGAAATCCTATTTTGAGGTTGAGCTCATTGACAAGGTACGTGGAGCGAGGCGCATAGGAGCCCCGCCTTCTTAATATCGTCAACCGAGTTTCCCAAGAACCTTCTCACTTCTCTCTCTTATAAACCCTTCCCCTCCCTCCTCTCTCTGTCTCTCTCACTGCCTTTTTTGGTTTCTCCATCTACAACTCGCTTCCTTTGTTTCTCAGAGTAGGCGGCGACAATGGCTTACTTCAGTTTTGTGGGTTTGATGCTTGTCGCTTTGGTGGCTGGCTCCGCTTTAGCTCAGGGTCCGGGAGCTGCGCCGGCCGCTTCACCGAAAAAGTCTCCGCCGGCTTCTACACCGACGGCTGCTCCTCCGGCTTCTACACCGACGGCTGCTCCTCCTCCGACTCAGACCTCGTCCCCGACGCATTCCCCTACCGTGTCTCCACAATCAGCGGCTCCCGTGCCGACCAGCGCCACGCCTTCGGCCGGTGCCCCCAACAGCTCGCCTCCGGCTCCTCCCACATCTTCGCCTCCGGGAATCGCTCCAACTGGCACGGTTCCCTCGATCAGCTCGCCTCCGGGTACGTCTCCAACCAGTACTCCTGCCAGTGACGCAGCCTTGAACAGAGTCGCCGCGACCGGATCCGTAGCGTCAGTGATCTTGGCCGCGGCTTTGTTGCTGTAGATCCCATCGGAGTTATGTTTCTCTCGTTGGCCTCCATTGTCCCAGATTTACTAGGGTTTTATTCTAGTACTAGTTTTATTTTTATTTTTAATGGAGTTCGTTTGTTTTTTTTTTTTTAAATTTATTTATTTGGGTTTGCTGGTGGTTATAGCGTTGGATGATGAATATTATTTGGGTCTGTGCTCTTGATTGGATTGAGTTTATTATTATTATGCAGATTATTGTGTATGCTTTATTATGGATTCTTTTCTACTCATGCTTTAGAGTTTTGGCTTCAGTTTCTGTTCTATATTTTTGATCCCTGTTTTGTTCTGTGTTCTGTGTTCTGTGTTCCTGTTCCCCCGCCATGTCAGTTGAAGACATTTTGATAGTGATTACAGTGGGTGAGAGAAGTGTGTAGTCTCCATGAAAGAGAGAGTAGACACTAGGTAGAGCTTGTGGTGAAGGGGTTGTTTTTGTCTTTTTGCTACCGATTAGAGTAAAGCTGGCCGAGGACAGCTGGAAAGCATGGGTCGGTGTTTTTTTTTTTTTTCAGAAATCAAGTAAATGGTGGTTTGGTTGGTTTTTGTTGTTCTCTGTTAATTGGTTGGTTTTTGTTGTTGGTGGAGAAAAGTGGAGATTTCTTTACACGTGTCACGTGGTCACAGCTGTTATCGGACCTCCCTGTTACGCACCCATGTGCTTTGCGACAGCCAAGAGAGAGAGAGAGAGAGAGAGAGAGAGGAAGAATGAATACCTTAGCTCTAGTCTTTTTAGCCAAAGAAAAGTTGGAAAGTATTTATTTTTTTATTCTTTTGTATTTATACTATTATGCTTTACTCATTGAGTTGAGTCGGTTGGCTAGGTCTTTCGTCTTTAAAGAGGGTTTATTTTTTTGTTTTTTTGGTGGATGGGTAATAACCCCCATTTAGATTATCTAATTAATGATCAAATTTAGCTTAAGACTACCCGGTTGGGGTATCAATTTGTGTTTGCGTGTAAGGTTTGAATCGTGTCGAGACACAAATGTAAGATTATGTGTCAAAAATTGTCGGTCATTATATTGCGCGTTGAGGTTGGGTTGTGTTGAGGCATGAATATAAAATTATTTAGGTCAATCTTAACTCGATCTATTTAATTAAAAATATCAGACTCTTTAGTTGTAATCTGTTAATTTTGTGTTGGATTTGTATCGAATTAGCGACGGATCGTGTCAGCCATAAGAGAGAGAGAAGACTTGTGACGGTGTGACATATATACTTGAATCTTATTAGAGCGTTTCAAGTAAAGCTTTTATATAGTTAGTAGTAGTTATATGGTTATTATGAACCATTTTATCATTTCAGAAAACCCTTCAAAATAAAGGGTTATCATCCAATTTGAAACTTTAGTGTAGCAACTTCTACTCGTATAATATGAATTTTCTCCATCTTATTTTTCTCTCCATTCTCTAGCCCTTCTTTCTCTCCTAGCCCCCTCCCGCCCTACTCAATCTCTCTCTCCACCGGAGATGATCAACACTATTTAACACACCTGCAAGCTTGGGAACAAGCGTTGGCTGGAACATGTGTAAAATGGTTAGCAGATGGGGTAGATTCAGTAGAGAAAAATGAGTAGATAAAAAAAATATTATTTGGACTATTTCTTGATATGCTCGATCGTTAAGAGGTGCCGGCCTGATAAAGTTAAATGGGCATTTTATCGTGTTAGGCATGGGGAGAGAACAGAGTAGAGGAATTATGGGCAAGGCTTGGGGGGGGCACATCGATCCTGGGCACACGGGATGCAGGCCTCAAGCTGCGGTGCCATGGATATCAGTATTTTGGGATGCGTGGCATCTCCCAGCTTCGTGTCAGGACACACAGCAAAGTGTTGAAGGTGTGGCAAGGGATGACGGTTACTGATCGATGGTCCACTGCCTCAGCCTCACCGTTGGACAAATGTTAAATTTGAGGCAGATTTTACTAGGAAACAAACACGCCATTTTCTGTGATGCATTAAATCTTACTTACTAAGTCACGGGTTTCTTGTATTTCTCTATTATTTTCATTTATTTATTTATTTTTATGAAACCCAATCTCAACATGTTTACTTCAACCATTGTTTCATTCGGCACTCTTCCTCTTACATTCTTTTTTGGGTTAAAGGGAAAATTCATTGAAAACTAAAGTAAAATCTTTATTTCAGGATTATTTATTTTAGATTACATAAATTCTGAATTTCTTTTTATTTTTTTTTATTTTTTATTTTTTATTTTTTATTTTTTATTTTTATTTTTAATGAGAATGACATAATCATAGTTCTCCATTAATAATAGCCAAAATAGCTATTGAAAAAGTACAACTTTTTTTTTCTTTCTCAAACATATTTTCTATTCTACTATTTACTTGCATTTAAATATTATTTTTCATTATTTTTTAGTTATATTTTTGCCAACGCTTAATGAAAGAGAAAATATTGAATTTTCACACATTCTTTGAGCTACACCGTACGAATGTTGCACATGTACAAAATTCTAGCAAAATTACATAATTTATGAAAGCAAAAAAAAAAAAAAAAAAAAAAACAATGCAAAAAGGAAAACATAGCAACTAGAAACATACAATAAGACTAATAATTCTTAAGATTGACCATGCAATTGACACATGTGCTTTATAAGGTTAAATTGCAGGTGAGAATGAGTTTGACTGTCTCTAATGTTTACATGTATTTCAATGAATTCTAGATATTCAGGGGGTATGCTCATGAGAAATTTGTTCATAGGGAGTTTCATCAATTTGTTCATATTCAATGTCATTATCATCGTTAGTATTTCGTTCGTATTCAATAATCATGTTATCCATAATTATGCACGCTTTTATAATGAAAAAGTAGGTGGGAGAGATAACGGGATGAATGAATATCATATTGTTTTAGTTTTAACTTTTTTTAATATTTTATTAGTTATAGAATGAATAGTGAATAGACTATATAGAGCCCATTCATTATTCATTTTATAAGGAAAATAACCACTTTACCTCATGATGTGCTGGATTGAAAATAAGCTTGATAATAGTCAAATTTAACTATTTTGAGACATTTGACTAGTATGCTGGAGATGCTCTTAAAAGTCTTAAATATAAAATCTTTGTAAAACCTAGTATTAAATTGAAAATTAAGGTCAAATATTAAAAAAAAAAATAATAATAATTAGAGTTTTACACTGGGAGATCACATTGAGATTAAAAACATGAAAAGACAGAAAAAGACGAAAGAGAGAAATATATAAGCCAGAGAAATATAGAATCCTCTAAGCCAGGTTAAAGACTCCCGGAAAGAGAAAGTAGTTTGAGCCCAAATGGCGTCTTTCTACTGGATGAAGGACGGGGTAGGAGAGGTAGGAGATTGAAATGGGGTAAGAAAGGATTTCAAGCCAGCAAGCCTACCTTTGTGGAGTTTGAATTCATATATGGTAATTGCGGCATTGAATAGGGTTAATGATATGAGATTGTGAGTAATCAATTTAATAAACTTAATCGGAAGGTCCTAATATTTGAAGGAGCAGGTAATCCATAACAATTAACTGTCTGAATTGTTAGCAATTTAAGTAACAATTGTGAGAGAGTTCATGTGAGACTCAACTGTCAGAGTAATTGACTGAACATCTCAAAATTTATTTCGGCAACTGAATCTTACATGGGCTGCACCATGAAAAATAAACAATCGGGTCTTTAAGTTTATTAATTAATTAGTATTTAATTTTATATTTTTAAGATTTAGTGTTATTTTATAATTCAATAATATTCATGTTCTTGATCTATTTGTAGGAAAATTATCCCCGTACTACGTCATGGGCTTTCACATAATAGCTGTGGATCCTCCATCTGGGTACCCAAACTTCTTAATATTAAAAAGTTTGAAACTGAGAGAACCGACTTGCTCTCTAAGAAATTAAGTATTTTCTCTCTCGTACGTCTTGCTATCCAAGCCAGCCAGTTGTGCTTGAGGAAGAGGACAACCCTCTGATTTTTCCCTCCTCCCTTCCACATGCATTAAGCCCACACCAACGGGTTTCTCTATACTAAAAGAGCGAAACTCTCATTTTCTTCTAGAGTTCTCTCTAGAATTTCCCACATCGATCTTATAAGGCTTTATTCATGGCCTTTAGTGAGCTATCTAAATGGATTATTCCATTCTTCCTAAAATCGCAGTCTCATCCTTTCCACAATTGCCATGTCGCCTTCTCAATCTACCGCACTATTCATCTCTTCCACCGCTCCGCTCTCAGTCATTGTTGCTCTTGATATTGACTTGGTTTTTAGGTCTATTTTTTTTCTAAGCTAGATCTGTCATCCTCTTTCAGTTCAGCCCACCCTCGCGCCTCTGCCTGACCCTCAAGCGTCCCCACTTGGCTCTTACGTGCTTGTGCGTCCCCACCGCTTCCTACACTGAAGTTGCCGTGTTTCGGGTTTATTATTGTTTTATTGCAGTTTTGGGGCTTTTGGTGTCCACGCCACCAGTTATGGTGCTCTCTCAATCTAATTGCATATCATTTTATGATGTTCTTTGGACTTCGTGTTGGTGTCTCGCCGATGACTTTGATTCGACCTTCATTAGTGCCTTCTTTGCTATTGTATTTCTCTTTCTAATGCGCTACTGCATCTGTTTCTTTATGGCGGTTCAAGAAGGGTTATGAGACCTTTCGAGGTTTGTGACTATTCTCGTGCCTCTTGGTTGTGCCATCCCTAGTACACATTGTCTAACCTAGGGGTGGGGCGGGGCAGATTTTTGTCTTTTTTGTCCCCACCCCGCAACCATACGAGTTGAGAAATTCTCACCCATGAACCGCATAAAACCAGGTACATCCATGCGGGGGCGATCGAGAGGTGCGGGTTGGGCAGGGCGGGGCGGGGCAGGGCAGGTTTTTTGTGTGAAACCCTCTGGATTTCTTTTCTCTTTCTAAGTCATTTCAGATTCTCAGCAACCAAACACAATCGAATAAATTAAAAATAAAAACTGAAAAAGAAGAGGAAGTAACAGAGGAGAACTCACCCGTCCAACAAGTTGCTCTCATTGTTCCTACAACAGACGACCCGTCTCTTCCGGTCCTCACCTTTCGAATGTGGGTGTTGGGAGCCTTCTCGTGCATCCTCCTCTCCTTCCTCAACTAGTTCTTTTAGTACCGAACGGAGCTGCTCACAATCACAACCATTTTTGCTTAGATTGTCGTTGTGCCTCTCGGCTGACTAATGGCTTCAAAGATCACTAACCAAAGGTTAGGGTTTTGATGGAGGAGGGTGAAGAAGATGAAGAGCGGCGGCGGGGTGAAGAACAAGGAGAAGGGGAGGCTGAATTGAAGAGAAAAGAGAAAAATGAAGAGTCCTAGACCTTCGTGCGGCGCTAGGTTAGAAAAAAAAAAAAACGAAGAGTCTAGAACTTAGGTTTTCTTTTCTTTCTTTTTTTCTTGTGGAGCGGGGCGGGTCCTCGAGTTTTTTTAAAACCTCAACCCGCCTCGCCACGCATGGGTATACCATATTTCAACTCGCACCTGCAAAAAAAACTCTGAAAACTGGCTTAGACGAGGCTTGGGCGAGGCAGGGGATGCGGGCCCGTGGGTTTTTGCACCATCCTAGTCTAACCGCCTTAAATGACAGTAATTTTTATTGGTGTTCGTATCAAGAATCCATATCGCCTCGTCATTCATTTTTAATTTCTGTTGACTCGATAAGGTTGTTTTGGAGCTTATTGTAGGGTTGTCTTGCCCTTTGTTGTTGTTCATGGTTGTAGTTCATCTTTTATGTACTTATTAAAAAAGAAAAAAGAAAAAATCTTAATATTTTATAATTTTTTTTCCCTTATTCAAACTATTCCATCTTAATTGATATTACAACGTAACAAATTTGCCCTGCATGCTTATACCGGCTTAAGCCCCCTTCATATTCGAAGCGACTATTCCCCTTTACTAACTAATTTTCCCTTTTGCTCAGCAAAAAAAAATAAAAATTCATCAATTATTTGTGCAGTATATATATATATATATATCTGGTCTATATATATCACTCTCTTGTTCGAGGGACATGCATGAAGCTCAATGATGCATCATAGTCGGACATATCCAACACTCTGATCATGCAGTCTTCTGAATTGTGTAAATAAAACTATTCAGATAACAATAAAAATCTCAATACAAACGGAAACAAAGAAAGAGAGAGCACTGCCTCCAACCTGGCTAGATTGTCTAAAAACTACATAGAAAAAGCAAACCAAGTAACAACAACCGACACGGCCACCATAGTTGGAGAGAGACTAGTCCCCGAAGATGAATCAGTTGAGGTGGTGGTTGTGGGTGTGGTAACTGTTGTATTACCTCCTGATGATGAGGGCGTTCCTGATGAGGGCGTTCCGGACGGAGCTGCGGGGGCTGCGGCTGATGCTTTGCCGACAGTCACAGCAACCTTCATGCCACTCCCGCAATGGCCGACGATGCCGCAAATGAAGTAGTGAGACCCCGCAGTTTTCAGAGAGATGGTGGTGGAGCCACTGCTATCCGTGCTGAGGGAATTACCCAACGTGCAACTGTTGTAGTCGCTTCCGCTCACTTCTTCCACGGTGTGTCCAGCTGAATATTTGAACACTATAAAGAAAGGGGAAAGATGCAAGCTTTAATCAATAGTACCACGGGTAATTTTGGAAATTCACATTTATTTATTTATTTTTATTTTTTTAAGGTTGAGACCATGCGCTTGGTATTGCGATTTTGCAGATAACAGATATGATTTTAAACTAAATTATAAAAAATTGATCGTTTAGTAAGTGGTGCGTTTTTAAAAACGCACGATTCTAAAGGCTAAACTGTACTTTTGTCAAACGTTTAACTCATTTTAAAAATCGCGTTTTTAAATTTTACATTTTAAAATTGCTATCCTAAATAGACTCTAAGAGTGCGTTTATATAGCACTGTGATTTCGTATGCCGAAAGTGTAATTGTAAACCAAATCGTATTAAATATATCGTTTACGAGTGCGTTTCTAAAAAATTTGAAATTTGAAAACGCAGATTTTTCTACGTTTTCAAATCGTAGGCAATATGTACGTTTTTTTTTTAAAATGCACGATTTTAAATGTTAAACTGTGATTTTATCAAACGCTTAATTGCGTTCAAATCACACATTTTATAATTGCATGTTTTGAAATCACAAACCTAAACGGATCATGAATATGAAACTTACCCAAGCTATCGCCAACTGCAAAGGTCTTGCCGCTAGTCCAGGTGCTATAATCAGTACCAATTGTCCAACCGCTGGAGTCTCCGACGGTGTAAACAGTGGCCAAGCTTGGCACGATCATACACAAGACTAACACTACCACACAGACAATCGGGGCATTGTAGCCCATTTTTTAGGAATATTTGAGCAGAGAATGAGGCTTCTGGGGTGGTAGCTAGTTGAGGAATGGGATGATTCCATATATATGTGTGTATATATATATATATATATATATATATAAAATAGTGAAAAGGGTTGGTGTTATAAAGTTTGGTCCACTTAATCAGCTCATTACTGGCATGAATAATTTTGATAGCAACTCCTTCCAAAAGGGATGACTTAAATTATACTCTATACCTAATGCTGAAAAAAGTAGGTCCTCTTTCTTACTTTAAATTCTATTATCCGTTTCACCTAAGATATGGTTGTTAATTGAAGATACTCCATTTTCATGTTTTGAGAAATTTATATACATGTAGGTTCCTTATTTTTCCTTGTCCAAAATAAATTATACATGTTGAAACAGATTTGTGGACGGTCAAGTTCTTCATGTAAAATAAGGGAGAGGTCGTCAGAAAGTCCCCGATTACGAAGGATCGGAAGGCACTCCGACGTAAAATTTTGTATTTATATAAGGCAATCCCTCCTTTTATAGGTATGTTGCTCTGACCATTGCTCTCTAGGGTTTTAGTGACTATCGCCGGCCAGTTATTTGTTACCGACGTGGAGATCCCCCTCTCAAAAATATCGAAAAAGGCTGTATGGCGTGAGCAGGCAATTGAGTGAGCTGCATGCAATGGAAGGTGTCAACTACAGAACATTGTACATGAGCAAGGGTATATTCGGGTATGAGGCTAGCTGTTGGGTTTTGTTTTGACTTTGTTGGTATGAGCATATCTTGACGCCTCCCCGAATTTCTATAGCAATCAACCCGTCGGTAGAAAAGTACCCCAATACCTATGATATGGCAAAAGATATTACTCAAGCCTTTTGAGATAAACAAACAAGAATAAACTATCTATGGAGAAAGGCCATAAAGCCCCCATTATTTTTTTCCTTCTGCCAATTTATGAGTTGTTACGTTCTCTCAGCTGTTGCTTTCAACGTTGTAGTTATGGTAGTAAAGTCTAAGAGTTCATGAGAGACGTGTCAAACTGATTGGAAAGGGTTCTTAAACATCATAATCATGGACATCATTATGCGAAGGAAAGAGATGGAGTTTTTCATGAATGCTTGAAGGCTACTCAATGTAGTTTACAAGTTAATGCGGTTAAACGCAGGTGATCAGGGGAAAAAAACAGGGACTGTTTGACGAAATGGGTCCTCTTATGGTCAGCGGGGTTTGTTGGAAGGGGACATCAAATACGTGTAAAAGATAGCCTATCATTCTTTCTGGGCCAGAAAAAGAAAAAGAAAAAAGAAGCTTTTGATTAATGGTGATGAACAACTATTAGACGCAACTAACGAGGAGGAATTCTTCAAAAAAAAAAAAAAACAAGGAGGAAGAGAAAAGCCTGTTTGTTTAAGCTATCAGAAAGGCACCCGCAAAAGTGCTTTTAGTAACCGGCCACTCATGGTGTGGGCTAGTGGCATTTAATGTTGTCTCAATGGAGGCTAGGTTGTCAGAATTTCGCGATGAGAAGCGGCCAGATGATGCTAGATTCTTTGGTAAAGATGGTGTTAAGTTACAGGAGTAATGCTACATATCATTCATTTATCTTCTTAAAATTGATGTGGCTCTTAAAATTGTCATTAGATTTATGATAAATCATTATAGGATTTTGATCAAATGATGATTTTAAGAGTAACATCAATTTTAGGAGGACAAAAAGAGGATAAATGGATGATATGTAGCATTCCTCAAGTTACAGTTCGATTAGTCTTGAGGGAGGCAGGGACGGAGGGACGGCGGGGGGGCTAGCAGGGGCCATGGCCCCCCCCCCCAATTTCTTAAAAAAAAAATCTAAAAAATAAAAAAATATAAGGTAAAAATAAAAATTTAGCTTACTTGACCCTTAGTAAAAAAAATATTTCGACCATTGGCCTCTGCTCATAAAAACTCTTGACTCCATCCCAGGAGGGAAGGCTTGTAATTTTCACCGTCTAGACTTCTTTTAAGTGATTCTCAGCGGACATTACCTACTATAATCACACCCAAGTAGAATTGTCATTTTGGTTGCTTCCTTATGCTATTTTCAAAAAAAGAAAAAAGAGAGGTTGCTTTTAGTGTAAGCTGAACCTCTGGCCGTACGTACGCATGGCATAAAAAATGAAACACAAGTCATTAATCGGATCATGCAGCGATAGAGCCCATGTGGATCTGACCCAACTGGATAATAGTGGGTGGTGGGTCTATTAGAATTTAAGTATCATCGGGACATATTCAATGCACCCTCTCAAATAGTGAAGTAATAAAATATTTTTTTGGCAGTCTCAGTCAATTCTTAATTTTTTTTATTTTTTTTTATTTTAACAAAGCCTGGTTCAAAAGTTAATTGGGATTAACATTATTTTTTCAACAAAAATTAAAGATTAGTTATGAGATCATACTGGTATTGCATGAGGTTAGGTAACCTCCAGTAAAAAAAAAAAAAGGACGACTCAACGCTCTAAGAAATATTCTCTCCACCTGTAACCATTTTCCTTTCAATTTTTGACCTTTTGGAAGAGCTTGATGAGTCAGTAATACAAAATAAGTTTTCGATTTAATATATATATATATATATATTCTAAAAAAAAAAAAAAAAAAAAAAAAAAAACCAAAAATTAGAAGACAAAGGAAACATAATCATAAAATTGATGATTATCTATATAAAAATAAATAAAACTGATGATTTGATTGAGTGGAAAAAAACAGTAGTGAGTAGTGAGTCTCCACCACATGAAAAGCATGGCATCTGGGAAGGTGCGGTGCGTTCGGTAACGCTTTGGGTTTGGGGACGTTGGGGGCCCATCAGATTCCGCCCAACCAACTAGTGTGCTGGAGGTCCCACTTCACCACACCGCCAACTAAAAAGAAAAAAGAAATTAACTAATTTAATTTTAATTCAAAAGAAAAGAGAAAGTAATGTGTAGGAGTTGGCTACTCTTTTATATGAGCAGTGAGCACGTACACCATGTAATTATGTAAATAATCCTTAGTTTTCACTTGGATAATTATTTTACTCACCGAAAGAAAAAGTAATTTCTTTTATTTATTTATTTATTTATTTTTGTGGGGCCTAAAAGATGATCAATTGATTGCATTAATCTCACGTAATCCTGGTTAGGTAGCCGTCTCTGCAGCCAAACAAGTCACGGGGATGAAGCTGTGTTAGCAGTATTTTGACCCCTAAATATATAAATCCAATCTTCAACAAAGCTCTACCTAATTCTTAGAATTCCCACATTACGAGTATTTTCTTTTTTCTTTTTTTTTCTTGGAAAAAGATAAGGGCCTAAGAGCATTCCCATTGGATTATGTAAAACTCATATTTAGCTAGAATAGATAACATAAATGCTAAAAACACACTCCATTGGATTATCTATCCTAAATCTAAAGTAGAGTTTTGGTAGATTTGTGAATAGTGCAACTCTACATGTGGAGTTGTACTATTCACCAATCTATCCATTATTTTATTGTTTTCTATATACAAAAAGTAAAAAAAGTAAAATGACAAAAGTAGATAAGAGATAAAAAGAATAAAATAAGAGTAAAAAAAGAGTATAGAGTTAAGAATAGATAATCGGATGGAGTGTGCCTTTTAAAACCCATTAGCTAAACTAGATAAAGTGAGTTTTGATTAGCTATTTTAGATTGAAATATACACGATCCAATGTGAGTGCTCTAAGAGATTTTAATCTCAAATTATGTCCAAAGCAGTTTCAAAATTTCATTTCCTTTTTATGCAGAAGAATTGTGAAACTGGTAAAATAATAATGGACTTGATTGGTGTACTATACCCACACAACAATGATACAACCAGGGGCGGAGCCACCTTGGGACTTGAGGGGCCTTGATTGGTGTACTATACCCACACAACAATGGTACAACCAGGGGCGGAGCCACCTTGGGGCTTGGGGGGGCCAGGCCCCAAGGTTCTCCCCAAAAAAATTTTAAAAAAATTTTAAAAAATTAAAATTTTACCCCAAATTTTATTATTTTTTCTAATTTTGGCCCTCCAAAACTTTTTTTTTTCAATTTGGTCCCCCCAACTTGGGGGGCTGTTGTACCATTGTTGTGTGGGTGTAGTGTAAATATTGTGGAGCCCACCCATGTAAGGGGCTGTTGTACCATTATTGTGTGGGTGTAGTGTAAATAGCATTTTCCAAATAATAATATATTTTAGGAACACTTCCAAATTATCACCCTGTTTTTGCACTTACACTAACAAACTACCAACCCTTGCAATTTGAACCTCTATACTTTCAAAATATTTCGAGTTTCCCCCTTAATCAAATTTACCTGCTGTTTTGGATGGAAAAAACCACACGTGCGTCTCAATTATCTTCAAGTGACTAATTTACCGTCAGTGTAAAAATGCATCCTTTTAGGAAAAATAAAAATAAAAAAACCTAATCTAATGCAGGGAGTGATAGTTTGATAGATAGGAAATGGCCATGTGGCCATGCTCTTTGTTGGAGAGGGTAACTGCCCATCTGTTGTGGCAAAAGGTGGTCATAACCAATGATAGAGGGTGACGCCACACCTTATTCCTCTAATTTTCTTTTTGAAGCACTTCTTGGCATTGTAATTTCATAATTGATACTTTTAAGATGGAGTTAATTTGGGAAGCATAAATAATTAAATAGTTTTGATGCACATGATAGTCATGCAACATTTTCTATCCAAAACTAACGGCCAAATCTAAACAGGTGGGTGATTTGAAGCGTTTTGATAGTTTGTAGTTTTGAGCTGTAGTGAACTGTTATTTGGAGGTGTAAGTGCAACTAAGACGATAGTTTAAGGAGGTGAAATATAATCTACCATAAATTTTATAATCCCATCATTTATATATATATTTCTTAAAAAAAAAAAAACCCAAAAAAGCTATCTAGGGTCAGCTACAGAAAATCCCGTTTATAGTTTCGTAACAATTCTCTGTTCTTTTTTAAATTCCTCAAACCTAGTCCTTAAAAGTATCATGTGTCATTTAACATATGAGAAGTACGTCAAATAACATGATGGATTTTGACCTACGACTACGAAGTTTAACAAAATATCATAGGAGATGGAGTTTCACAAACAACCAGGTTTCTGATCAAAGTGTCTGACTACTGAAGGAAAATTATTGGGAAGGATTAGGTTATCTTTTTACTACAGAGAGCAGATATTTAAAGCTTTAGAATGCTTCTATGTCGAGTAAATTCTGTTTTTAAAGGACAGTTTCTATTAACTTCATCAGAAGGATCTGATAGATTCAAAGTTTCTTCTTTTAGCTGATCAGATCAGATTCAAATTCATAGAATTTTCAGTCCCAATGTTGTTGATTTATATCAATTAAAGAAAAATTTTCATAACCAACATAGGGACTAGGGTAATGAAATCATGACCACACAGCCATACAATAAGAGAACTAGAAAATTGAATGTGAAAAACAGAAGATATGTAAAATATGTATAAGAGCATCCAAGATATGCAAACCCTTGTCTCAGCATACTTAAGAAAGAACCTTAGTTAAGTAGAAAAGGATATGAGGATATCCCTGCAAAGGAGAGATTATGGAATCCCCCCTCCTTTTCCCACCTTTCTTTTTTCTTTAGGTTTGCAAAGTTAACCAATCCATTGAATCTATTAAGTTATCAGAACTTCTGTTCATCTTCTCTTTTATCTTACCTGCTATGAACTAAACAAAAATCATATACCAGAAGTGAAATATTCTAAAGGAGGAAAATGAGAAAAGCAAAAGTGGAAAATATTGCCACCAGATTTTAGAGGTAGCTACTGCCTGGCAACAAGCTAACAATCTGAATTTGACAGCAGAACATTCAACGAGCTAAGCTGTCATCATATGTTAATGGCCAGCATTATTTGAATGAGTGAAAATGACCAATAACCAAGCTGAACCGGCCGAAAACACAACAAAACTGGCTGAAAAACGTCTGAACCGGCTAAAATATACCTATATTGGACGAAACACAACTAAAAATGATCGAAAAGGGACAAATTCAGCCGGCACGGGTCAAAACAGCATTGGTAACCGGCCAAAACAACGCCAAAAACCAACAAATCTGGTTGAAACACGCCGGATAAACTCAAACACCGGTTGAAAACTTTTTGGCAAATACCAATGCCGGTGAAACTCGCCAGAAAATACCAATGTGGGTCAAAACTGGTTGGCTGGCAAGTGGCAAACACCAATACTAGTTAAAAGCTTGCTGGAAAACACTAGCACCGGTAGAAAACTCGTTGGAAAACATCAATACTGGTCAACAACTCAACGGAAAATACCAAGGCTTTGAACTTGGGCCAGACTTGACTAGGCCCAAAGATAAAATTGGGATGAGGTATTCTGGATAAGGAATCAACCCAAACTAAGGTTATCCTTATCCTCGATAGGGATAACAAGGCCTACAACCAAACACCCTTTTTTTCTTCTTTTTTTTCATTGAAACATGCCAAGGTTCCATTATTTGGCAACCAGACGGCACAGACAATCACCATAAGAACACGAACAGACACCACCAACAACTACAATGACAATAACTATAACCAACTCCTGGCCACCACCGCAACCACCGTAGATTTGTCTCACCGTAGGAAACCATCAAAGATCGGCTTGCCACCTTTCACAATATTGTTAACCAAAACCGAACAACACAACACACTGCTGGCGATCAAACCACAGTCAACGGCAACACTCACAACCACCGATCATCATAACCACCACCAAGGTTTGGTGGCCACTCCTAAAGATGTGGCCGAACACCAAACACTACGTACTACAAAAACGATGAAAAAAAAACAAAAACTCTGCACACAATGCCACAACTACAAGAAAACTACATGATACAACCATAAATGCCGGACATAATTTCTTTTTTGTCCATCACTCACGGCCACTGATCCCCATACCGATGTGTTCAATGGTAGCGGCATGAAGAAAATGGAAAAACAAAAATATACCCTTTTTTTTTTCCTTTTTTTTTTCTTTCTTTTATATATATTTCTACAATTTGATACCATGTCAAGATTAATGTATTCCACCAAAAAATTCAACCACTTTTCACTCATACGCTAGTATTTATATGAGTAAATTAGATTTAGAACACCCTGGAAAGTTAGTCTCACATTAAGTAGGTAGATTATAAAGGTGTTCATAAGTGCTAAGTTTCACATCGGTTCTTTATTAGGTGAGATTGAATTTTATAAGTGATTCTAACAAACTCTAATTGTAACTTGACTAATCTTTTTGGAATGATAGTGCAGATGTGGCTAGTACTTTACTCAGATTGTCACAAATGGTATTAGAGCAATCTAGTAACAAGATGTGGCATTGACGAGGACGACAGGAGTTTGAGCGGAGGAGAATGTGACACCCTAGAAAGGTTCCCACATTGAGTGAGAGGATTTTAAAGACACTCATGAATACTAAATCCTACAATGGAATTGAAAGAGAAGAAGGAAAATTTGGAGAAAAAAGCGAACATATGTAGAGAATATGGTATTATCTTCCTTGATAATTCACTGATACAGTTTCATGCAATTATATAGAAGAGCAATACATTCTAACATGGAAATACAATTAAGGAGAATTATATGAAAATAAAATATGGGGAATCTGGGAATAAAATAAAATCAACCGCATATCTTCAATACTACCCTCAAGTTGAGGCGAAGATGTCTCAAACACCCAGCTTGTATAAGGCTGAATGAAGAACACTAGTGGACACTCCCATTATCAAAACATCCGCAAGTTGCTCCATTGTGTTTGCATAAGGTGTACAAATAAACCCTCCGCAAGTTGCTCCATTGTATTCACATAAGGTGTACAAATAAACCCTGTACACAAATTTTCCTTCATAAAATGTCTATGAATTTCATTGTGTTTCATTCGATTATGTTGAACTAGATTATGAGCAATATTAATCGCGGCCTTTTGTCACAATATAATCTCATAAGCTCTTTATAATCATATCCTAGTTCTTTCATTACAATCTTCAATCATAATAACTCACATATCCCACGGGCCATGGCTACCATTACCAATTATCCTCCTTGTGACTAGGTCCTGGAAAAAACAATAATCAGAATAGAAGAAGACTCTACAATTTAACTCATGAGTAATACGAGCAATAGACAATAAATTAACTACAAAATCTGGTATATGGACATACAACAATGACATAGGTGTGACATAAATGGACCCTTTACTAGACATTGAGAGAACTATCAGCTATTCTAAAGCTGAAACAAATATTATAAGAAAAAAACATTGAAGATATACTAGTCATATGATCGGAGGCCCCTAAGTCAATGATCCAAGAATCATTAGATAGAGGAGAAAATAGTCCACAGACTCCACACTTCTCTTGTACATACAACACCCATCGACCACAATGATATGCCACTTCGTTGTCCACAGTAAGGATTTTCTCTAGAGCCGCTGACCAAACAAAAAAGAGCTCTCTCAAAGGAACCTTAGTCCACCAAATACTCTTCCAAGAGAAATGAGTGTCATCATTACAGGCAAGGACACTGTAGAAGGAGCTAACAACAAACATTTGGTTGATATTGTAATATTTTCTATTTACGTTGAATTGTAATCAAATCATGGGGATTTGATTACCATATTAGTATTTACTCTAAACCCTATAAATATGGACCTTTGTATTGTAGACAAGGCAAGTTAATAAGAGCACAATGTAGCCCTTTGGGCTTTACCCTGTGGACGTAGGTCATAGACCGAACCACGTAAATTCTCTGTCTCTTTTCTCGCTTGCTTCCGTTATTATTTCAGTTATTATTCAGTTCAATTTGACACGGTATCAGAGCCACAAATCATCTAAATTAGGTTTTCTTAGTCTTTCAATTTCCTGGCTTAGTGGGTATCAAAGTGTTCCTTTGGTGTTCTGTTTGATTAGATCCCTGGTGGTTCGGTGTATTTTTTTTTTTGGCGGTTCGGTCCCTGGTGTTTGGTCGCCCGTTCCTGGGTAGCAGCAAGTCGGCTGTTTCTGTGAAGTTCTCGACCGCCGCCTCTTTTTGGTTTCTTGGCAGTCCCTTTGGGTGTTTCTCGGAAATTCTGTTTCTGGGTGATTCCGTCCAGTTGGTGGTGTATTTGTGCGATTTCTGGTCTGGAGATTTCTGGTGGTCCAACGATTTCTGGATGACTGCCGGCAATCTCTGTTGAGGTTGTCTCATGCAATCTATGGTGGACAGAAGTGTTTCCGGCGTTTCTGTGCAGTCTTGGTGTCTTTCCGGCAGCTTTTAGAGAAGACAATTGCGGTTTGGCTACAGGTGCAGCGTGCGTGTTCTTACTGTCGGCGTTGAATTGATGCGTTTTCTGGGCGTGTTCTCCATTCCTTAGGAGGGCGTACGTGTCCTTTGGTGGGCTATTTCAGAACCAGTTTAACGTGTGGTGGGCTATTATGAAGTGGCCAAAAGTTGTTTGCATCCAGAGAAAGAAGCATGTCCTTAGGCAGCGCCTTAGCTATCGGTTTTGTTCTGCGTTGATTCTAGGTGCGATAATTCTGGAGGGTTCTACAGTTCGGTTGATGTCTTACTGTTCTTCTGTGGAGGGGTTGGTTCCTGTGTTTTAGTTTTCGGTTGCTGTGCGGTGAAGTTTGGTGTTCTGTGCTGTGCGAATCTATGTGGGTCGTGGAACCTGGAGGGTTTGGTGCTGTTAGGTGTTGGTGCGGTGAAACAAGGTGCGATCCTGTGGACTCGTGGAGTGCGTTCTGTGGGCGAAAAAAAAAAGAAAAAAAAAAGGCAGGTTTTGTGTTTCTTTGAAGGAGTTTGTCGTGAACTCCTGTGAGAATTTCTGTTTAGCGTGTTATTCTCGTGGGTGTTGTGAATTTCTGGAGTGGCCTCCCGTGGCCTACTATGAGTTTCCGGTGAACGAGGAAGGATGAAATCAGTGTGTTATTCATTCCTTGGTGAGTGTCGGTGTCATGGGTGTGGATTTCTGGTGTGAATTTCTGGTCGCGTGGATCTCTCGTGAATTTCTGGAGGGTCTTCTCTCTCGGTTCTGATCTCAATTCTGGAGTGGTAGACTGGTGCAGTTCGGTGCAGTCTTATTTGCGGTTCAGCGTGTTGGTGTTATTCTGGCAGTGTGGTGCAGTGTGTTTTCTGCGACGTGTGGTGTGGTGTTTTTTTCCGGGAGTTTAAAAAAAAAAAAAAAAAAAAAAAGAAGTTTTGAAGTAGTATTTCAAGTGAATCAGAGAGTGGGTTTCCGGTGGGTGCTCCTCTCTTATGTGTGGTTGGCCGTTTCTGATGCGGTCCCTTGGTGTGGTGTCATTCCACGGTTGTGGAATCCGTTGGAGTGGACAGGTTCCGAATGAGGAAGTCCCCTTTTTAGTGCGGCCGATTCTATGTGAGTGGCTGATTCTAGGTATGATCCGATTCTGATCGGTGATTCCAGGTTTTCAGGTTCTGGGTATGATCCGATTCTGATCGGTGATTCCAGGTTTTCAGGTTCTGGGTATGATCCAGTTCTAATCGGTGATTCCAGGTTTTCAGGGAGATTAATTCTCATTCCAGGTTTTAGGGGAGTTATTCCCATTCAAGGTTTTCAGGGGAAGTAATTCCTGTTCAAGGTTTGCAGGGGGAGTAGTTCCCGTTCAAGGTTTTCAGAGAAAGAAGAATAATCAAACTCAAGATTTCAGAATCTTTCATCTTAAGTTTGAGAGGGGATGTTAGAATATATGGAAAATATATTATTCTTTTCCATATATTCTTTATTTGGTTGATATTGTAATATTTTCTATTTACGTTGAATTGTAATCAAATCATGGGGATTTGATTACCATATTAGTATTTACTCTAAACCCTATAAATATGGACCTTTGTATTGTAGACAAAGCAAGTTAATAAGAGCACAATGTAGCCCTTTGGGCTTTACCCTGTGGACGTAGGTCATAGACCGAACCACGTAAATTCTCTGTCTCTTTTCTCGCTTGCTTCCGTTATTATTTCAGTTATTATTCAGTTCAATTTGACAAAACAACCTTTTTCTGAAGGGGGACTCGAAAAAACCCCTGCCTCCTTTCCACCAAGCGGAGGACAAAACCTCCTTCAGGAACCGAAAGCTCAAAAGCTTTAGCCTCCACGTAAAAACCAACTCACAAAACCCATCTTATTTCAATATTTTTAACTGACCATCTAAAGTTATTTTCAAGAACAAGATTTTAGATTGTCCCTGCATTTGCAAGTATTTCTAAGTGGGTTTCACATCATTTTCGACATGAAGGCCTTCTTATTGACATAGTTTTAATCTATAAATCTAAATCATGGACAGATTCAAAATAATAACTATGAAATAATGTTTTAAAACCTTAAAATAAAATGGTAGTTATTAGAACAGAGAAATAATACTAGGATTGTTGTAAATTCTGACGTACTCTTCAACTGAGTATGCGTCCATATATATAGCAGAAGAAGTGTAGTTTAAATACAACTCTATCTCTAGGTTTAAACTAAGATAAAACTAAACAATATGCATGCTGGATATTATCATCTCAGCATGCGGTTACAAACAAGAAGACTAATCCTATTACAAGTCTTTAGAGCTAAAGAGTTATCTCTAGGTTCAGTTATCCATAGAGTTTCAAGTACAAGTGTTTGAAATGTACAATAAGTCTAGAAGCTAAGATTTATCCTTAGTGACCGGATATGTGTTAATACCCTCCCGCAAGATCAACGGGGGAGCACACACGTTGAGCTTGGAACATAGATGTTGAAACCGAGTGGAAACAAGTGGTTTGGTTAAGACATCAGCAAGTTGGTCGGAGCTTGGAATGAATAGGATCTCTAAGGATTTATCCGCAACTCGATCTCTCACAAAATGAAAATCGATTTCTACATGTTTTGTACGGGCATGAAAAACTGGATTTACGGACAAGTATGTAGCACCAATGTTGTCACACCATAATTTTGGTGTAGACGTGAGAGAGACACCAAGTTCACGAAGAAGAGCTGTAATCCATAGAAGTTCTGCAGTGGTATTGGCAACTGATTTGTATTCTGCCTCTGTGGAAGATCGAGAGACCGTTGGTTGCTTGCGGGAACTCCAAGAGATCAGATTTGAGCCAAGATAAATGCAATAGGCTCCAGTTGAGCGACGGTCATCAGGGCAACCTGCCCAATCAGCATCAGAATAGGCTTGAAGACTAGTGGATTTTGTGTGATGAAGAAGAAGACCATGAGAGACTGTGTGTTTGAGGTATCGGAGTATACGTTTAACCGCCTGCCAATGTAAAGTAGTTGGACGATGCATGAATTGGCAGACACGATTAACTGCGAACCCCAAATCCGGCCTTGTGAGAGAGAGGTATTGGAGAGAGCCAACAGTGCTTCTATAGAGTGAAGGATCTTCCATGGGATCACCTGTAAAAGCTGAGAGAACAGTGGAGGAGGACATAGGAGATGTGATCGGTTTAGCCTCCAACATATTTGTTTTCTTAAGTAAATCCATGATATACCTACGTTGAGAGAGGAGAAGACCGGACTTGAGTTTGAGAACTTCAACTCCAAGGAAAAAATGAAGGTCCCCCAAGTCTTTTACAGCAAACTCAACCCTGAGGAGTTGAAGTAATTCGGTAATTGCAGCAGGGGCAGATCCAGTGATGATTATGTCGTCCACATAAATGAGAAGATACAGTGTGACAGAATTCTTTTGATAAATAAATAGGGAAGAATCTGCTTTGGATCCCATGAAACCAAGTTGGATGAGCTTTTCACTGAGGCGAGAAAACCAGGCCCGTGGAGACTGTTTTAAACCATAGAGGGCCTTGTGAAGCTTGCACACATGCTGGGGATAGTTGGGATTGGTGAAGCCAGGTGGTTGCACCATATAAACATCTTCAGAGAGAAAACCATGGAGAAAGGCATTCTGGATATCTATTTGCTTGAGTGGCCAACCTGCAGAGTAAGCAAGAGATAGAACAGTCCGGATTGTTGTAGGTTTAACAACCGGACTAAAAGTTTCACCATAGTCGATACCAGCCTGTTGGTGAAAACCTTTGGCAACTAATCGGGCCTTGTGACGTTCAATTGACCCATCGGCCTTCCTTTTGAGCTTAAAAACCCATTTGCAACCTACAAGGTTAGAGGCAGCCTGAGGAGGAACAAGAGACCAGGTCTTGTTTTGGAGAAGAGCATTAAATTCTGCTTGCATGGCGGTACGCCATTCGGGAATGATCACTGCATTTGAGAAGCATGTAGGCTCGATGAGAGCTGAGTGAGTCTCGGCCATGAGGGCCCTAGGTAGAGGGTACCGGATGCGGCTATCTGTGAGTTGTCTCGGCTGGACAATGTTGTTTATAGACCTTGTGCGCATAGGATGAATCCTGGTAGGCGGTGGTTCAGGAATGGAACCTAAAATTGGTACAACCGATTCTGCAGAAGTATGTGGTGAGAGAGGAGCAGATGCAGGAAGTGGGGATGCAGAAACTTGAGGAATGGACTCGGGAATTGTGTTTGGAGAAGAGGAAGAGGGTAAGACCGATTGAGTGGGGGGGAGAGATGGGAGAAAAGGAGGATAAACAGATGTAGAAACAGGGGGCTCGAGAGTAGGAGGTGCTGATTTAAAAGGAAAACTATCTTCATGAAAAAGCACATCTCTAGAAATGTAGATGCGGCCGGACTCGAGATGATAGCACTTATAGCCTTTATGATTTGGACTATACCCAATAAAGATGCATTCTTTTGAGCGAAGAGAGAATTTGTGAGTGTTATATGGACGGAGATTAGGAAAACATGCACAACCAAAAACTTTGAGAAAAGTGTAGTCAGGCGGGCGATTGAAAAGTTTTTGATAAGGAGATTGATTTTGCAACAAAGAAGTGGGAAGTCTATTGATTAGAAAACATGAAGTGAGACAGGCCTCATCCCAAAAGGTTTTGGGAAGTTGGCTATCAGCTAGAAGAGCAAGTGTGGTGTCTATAAGATGTCTGTGTTTGCGTTCAACACATCCTTGTTGTTGATGTGTGTGAGGGCAAGACAGACGATGAATGATGCCAATGGATTGAAAATATGTGTGTAGACTACGATATTCACCACCCCAATCAGTTTGAACACTCTTGATTTTTGTGTTTAGAAAGCGTTCGATCATAACTTGAAATTTTAGAAATGTGGGTTTAACATCAGATTTGGATTGAATTGGAAACACCCAAGTATAACGACTAAAGGCATCAACAAAAGAAACATAATATCGATTTCCATTAATAGAAAGTGTTGGGGAAGGACCCCATACATCAGAATAAACTAAATCTAAGGGTTGACAAATAGTAGGAATTGAAACTGGAAATGGCAATTGATGGCCTTTTGCCTGAGGACAGGCAGTACAAGGAGAGGAAGCCTTATTGTTGATGACTGGAAGCTGAAACATAGAGAGGACTTTGTGGACTGTGCGGAGGGCGGGATGACCTAAGCGCTTGTGCCAGTGATCAGTGGAGGTCCGTTCACCGACAAGAGCTTGTTTATTGATGGAAGATGATGAGGAAGGATGAAGTTGGTAAAGTCCATCCTTAAGAGGGCCTTGATGAAGAGTGATCCTGGATTTGCAGTCCTTAATCACAAAAAAAGAAGGGTGAAATTCAAAAAAGACATCATTATCACGTGAAAATTGTTGGACGGAGAGAAGATTTTTACAAATAAGAGGGACAAGGAGCAATTGAGTGAGGATATAACGACGACGAGTAAGAGTGAATAGAGCAGAACCAATATGAGTGATAGGCAAACCTGAACCATCGCCTACACGAATCTTATCCTGGCCGGTGTATTCCTCGGAAGAGAGATTGAGATGTTGATGCTCACTTGTGACATGATGAGTAGCCCCGGTATCTGGATACCAATTACCTTCAGTTGGTAGGGTAGGAGAGGAGTAATAGGCATGTGGAGTCTGCTGGTAGGGCTGCTGTGATTGCTGATATGAGTCAGAAGATTGGACAGATTCCAACCTTTGGTAGCATCGGGCAGTGGTGTGGCCAATCCGACCACAATATTGACAAACAGGCCGGTTGGAAGAAGGAGCATCAGTGTTGAAGTAAGAACCACGGCCACGGTTTGAAGAGGAGTTGCCTCTGCCACGGAAAGGTGCTCTGCCACCGGAAGGAGATCCTCTGCCACCACGATGGCCTCGTCCCCGAAGCATGGCGGCACGAGTTGTGTAATGTGCAGACGGCTGGGAGAGCTCCAAGGCTGGAAATTGTTGCTCAATCCGCATCTCGTGAGCTAAGAGATGGCCATAAAGCTCATCAAACGACAGAGGATCTACCCGAGTTGTTACAGATGTAACAAAGGAGTCAAACTCAGTACCAAGGCCTTTTAGAAGAAAAGAGACGGCTTCAAATTCATTGATGGGTTGGCCAGCAGCAGCCAATGTGTCTCGGAGGGTCTTGATTGTTTGGAAATACTCCGTGATGGAGTGATTTCCCTTCTGGACAGTGGCCAATTGAAAGTAAATTTGCATAACACGGGCCTTGGCTTGGGAGGCAAACATGGAGAGGAGAGTACTCCATAACTGGCTGGCTGTTATACATCCAACAGCATGAACCACATAGGGTTCAGTAAGAGTGGAGATAAGAACACTTAGAATCATCTGATCCCGTTGACACCATGAGAGATAATCGGGGTTGATGATTGTAGCCGGAGCACCCTCGATGGAGTTGGGATTCGGTATGTACTGAGCAGGGGGCGGGGAAGACCCGTCGAGAAAACCGAATGCATCTTGCCCTTTAATGTAGGCAAGGATCTGTGTATTCCAGGCCATAAAATTTCCTTTGGCCAGCTTGATGTGAAGGGAGTGAGACATATTTGGAAACATAAGTTGGGAAGAGGGTGTTGGAGGAGGTGTTGACGCCATTTTAGAGATAGGTGTAGAAGGAGGAGAGGTTGTGGGAGAGATTATGGCAGCGGTGGGAGAAGAGGGAGCAGAAACCATATGAGACGTTAGTCTATATGTGGCTCTGATACCATATTAGAACAGAGAAATAATACTAGGATTGTTGTAAATTCTGACGTACTCTTCAACTGAGTATGCGTCCATATATATAGCAGAAGAAGTGTAGTTTAAATACAACTCTATCTCTAGGTTTAAACTAAGATAAAACTAAACAATATGCATGCTGGATATTATCATCTCAGCATGCGGTTACAAACAAGAAGACTAATCCTATTACAAGTCTTTAGAGCTAAAGAGTTATCTCTAGGTTCAGTTATCCATAGAGTTTCAAGTACAAGTGTTTGAAATGTACAATAAGTCTAGAAGCTAAGATTTATCCTTAGTGACCGGATATGTGTTAATAGTAGTGGACAAGATGAGAGAAGGTGCTGCTAAACTGGTTTTATTAAGTGTATTGAAGACCAAATCCAGGAGAGATTCGAGTCAAGTGGAGGGACCAAAAACACTACAAGAGACAAAAAAAATAAGTTACAAAGGTAGTTAAACAAAATTTGATGGCCTACACTAAACAGAGGATATGACCCAAGATAGTGCTGACTAGAATAAAAATTTAAGTACTAGACCCCAAATACCGAAATATAACATCCAGGTTACAGCTTCTAATTGCAGGCAAACATCCCTGATTATTTTGTGGATTTTTTTTTATTTTTTTATTTTTTTAAAAAAAAAAAAACTAATAACGTAAAGACGGTTCCAAGCTGAGTTGAGACTCATTATTAATCATTATCCCTATTCGGACTTATTTTTACAATTTCAACTTTACTTTAGGTTCAGGGTTTACCTGTTACATAGGAATGCTCTATCTTACTCAAAAGCCTTGCATGCAATTAACAAAGTAATAAATAACAAAGCTAATCAAATGATTGAAACGGGTATACCGCATCGATCATTATAATAGCTTCTGATCTGCAGAATTAAAGTTAAGAAGCTTTACCTACTTTGGAAAAAAATATGCGATTTCACTCTCTTGAAAAATTCACTTTCAATTCTGATCAGCATTATCTGCTTGCTCTGCACTAGGGTTCAACTCAGATGATGTATCTCCAGACTGTGCACTCTCCTCTTTTGGTAGTTTAACAAATTGTCTACTGCGTGCCACTCGAATTGGTCTTCCCATAAATTCCTGCAGGACAACTCTTCTCAGAAGCTCTTCACTAGGAAGTCTTAGAAAGTTCAAACAGAACGCAGTCAAGCAATATAAACATGCTCACAACCATATTCATAACTCATAAATGTCTGCAGGACAACCTCTTCTAAGAAGCTCTTCACTAGGAAGTCTTAGAAAATTCAAACAGAATGCAATCAAGCATTATAAACATGCCCACAACTATATTCAAAACTCATAACTGCAAATGATTCAGCACAGCCCAAATTACCTTCCCTTGGAAAGCAGAAAGAGCTTCGTCTGCATCTTTCTTGAATTTGAAGGCAACAAATCCATATCCAGTGGACTTTCTTGGATTGTCATTAAATATAACTTGCGCAGAAACAACACTACCGCTCCCTGAACTAAATAATTCTCTGAGATCTTTAGACCTTGCTTCATACGACAAATTTGATACAAACAAGTTGAATGTTAGTTGCTTTGGTTGCACAGTAGGGGAAGGGGAGGGCTTCTTCTTTCGTGCCCTGGCATAATCGAGCTTCAAAGTGCGACCCTCTAACTCCTAGAAAGCATACATAGAAAATAAAAATCAGTAACTCAACAAGATGGCAAGTAAGAGACAAAAACTGATCCCTACATAGTTGCGCAGAAAATGGCAGGGGGAAAAAAAAAACTAAAGCTTTGAATCCGAATGACCTTAACAACAAAACTGCAGAAATGCTTTCTTTTTCCTGAAGGAAATGTAAGGGATATTAGGTTAGGGCCCATTGGCCTTGGGTTTATAATTGAATAGTTAGTTGAGTCTATATAAGATGCAGGGGAGGGTTGTATTAGGTATCAAAAGGATTATTCTCAATCAGCCATTGGAATTCTTGGGCTTCTCGAATTTCCCTTCCTTATTCATCATCCATCTTTCACATTCAATCATCATTATCCATTCCAATTTCATATCCATTTCCATCTATATACTAGAAACTAGAAAATTCATTACAGGAAACACCAGCACAAATGAACTTAACAGAAAAACAAACACAAATAGCCACGAATGAGCTCAATGGTTATATATATGTTTTCTCTTCTATATGTCTGGTACCTGGACGCCGTACGTCTTTAATGATAATTCGATTAGTTTTTTTTTTTATTATTATTACTATTAAAAAAAAAGAAAAAAAAAAAGAGTAGAGTTTTCTCAGGTGTACCACATGATGAAATCCGAAACTAATATAAGAATTAAAGAGTTTTCTATATTCTGCTTACTCAGCAACCCAACTAAACGAAAAAGGCTTATATAAGAAAAATAATAAAACCCAATATGCTTACATACGATTCGAGCTTATTGAGAGCCGTAAGAGCCTCTTCAGGCGAACCCATAGTGACAAACGCCAAACCCCTATTTCTGTTCTTGTCATGCATAGAAAGCTGAACCACCATCAAAATACCACAAACCCAGATCAGATAAACACACAAAAACCATAACCCATCTGAGAGAACAGATAATAAATCGCTCAAAATAAAGAAAAAACCTCAACGTCTAGGACCGTCCCGTGCTCCTCAAAGAGAGCGCGAATGTCTTCAGCGGTACAAGTCCAAGGCACGTTCTGGGCAATCAATCTGGACCGTGAGAGCCCTTCGGCCTCCGGTTCCAATTCTTGGCTTTCGGCGGAAACATTGGCTGAAGAAGAGTCAAGAGCTTGTTCTTGCGCGGTAGAAGAGAAGTGCAAAACGAAGTTGCTGACTCTTTTGGCCTTAACGGAAAGGGTGCGAGCATGGGCGTGAGAGACAGGAGAGAGCGAGGGGAGAGACCAAGAAAAGAGAGACTGTAGCTGCTGTTAATGGATAAAGGAGTAGGCATGCGTGAGAGTTGTTGTTCAGTGCTGAAGAAAGTCGTCGATGGAGGGTGTAGAAAACGAAGAAGAGCCATTAACGTTTGCGCTCTGCGTTCTTGAAAGAGGGACTGAGAGAGTGTTGCTTCCAGTCTTCGCGGAGAGAGTGTATTTCGGATAAGAGAAGTGGGGAGCCAGGAGACTGCCGTCAAGGTTATCGGGTCAGCCTAGTGATTAAGATCTGCATAACGCGTTACCTTAACCAATAACGACGTCGTAATCTCCAAGAACGGTGTTTGGTAAGAGAAATGTTACGCTTTCCAAATTTTTTCTTCAAAATTTGAAAAAATTTGTTTCATATGATTAATTATTTTGGAAATATGTCACCAATCTCATCGCATTGTGACATATTATTGGGAACCAATTTTGAAAACTCAAGCATTTCTCGTTTGATAATAGTTGCGTCTTGCCTCATTGAATTTACCTCCTCAAGGACCTCAACCATTATTAGTCATTAAAAGTACTAGAATCAGCTTTTTTAAATATCATTTTCATCCCTAGATGTAGAGAAAATTCTTAAAAAACTACTTGAATCAAATTATGTTTTTGTTCCTTAAACTGAGGAAACACCAAGGAACCAAAGTTGTACCTTACATCTAAGAAAGCAAAACGGTTCCTTAACATTATTTTAATATAAAAAAAACTTTTTTTTTCCTCTCTCTCGTTCTTCTAGTATTTATTTGAAACAATTTTTAAATGATTTATCTTTCCTCTCTTTTCTCTTATCATTTAATTAAAAAATATTTAAATGGTATAGAAAAATGATAATAGAAACTATTAGCGAGGACATTTAAATAGGGAAGCAAAAAGTGAATTACTTCTCAAAATTGAGAAAACAAATTAAAAAAAGAAAAGAAAAAACTGATACTATTATTTTAAATGAAACATGGCATATTCACACCATTAAATGCACAGCTGTTAAAAAATGATACTATTTAATTCATTTGAAACGGGGAGAAATCATATTTCGTTTACTAGCCACCGTCAGCAATGCCCGTAAAAGAGCCATTTGGGACAAAAAGAGTGCTTCATTGGCATCAACATAGCAATTTGTGGCAGATAACAAAAGCATCAATGTTGGTACGTAATTTTCAACATTTTATCAATTAAACCGTTTGTCATAAATTAATTATGATATAATGCGGCATTGTTATTGTAAAGGGTGGATACCTTTTCTAGAATTTGGGTAAAATATGTTAAAAATTGTTCCGGCATTTGTAACCTTTAAGAGCATTTTCAGCGGTTAGAGTTAAAGTAGCTATTCAAAAAGTACAAATTTCCACTTTAATTACCAATTTTCTTAAAAACACTCTAACAATAATCTCTATTCCACTCTTTATTTTTTTAAATAATATTTTTTTATTGTCTTATTTTCTTTCTCTCCCTCTTCTCTTTCTCTTTCTCTCTCCGGTCACTCCTCCTCGCCCCCCTCTTCTTCGCATGTTCTAGAAGCATCTTCCATTTTTGGATCTCTTCTCTCTTTTTCCTTTTTTCTTCTTCTCCTTCTCCTTCTTTTCTGATTATTCCCCTGCTTCTATCTTCCTTCTCAGCCGAACAAGGAGAAAAAATTAAATAATTGATGAACAGTGAATGGACAATAGTGCCTATTCACTATTCATGAAGTTAAAAAAAAAAAAAAAGTTAGAGTAACTACCGCTACTGGAAGAAGAAAAAGAGAAAAATAGTCAAATTTGACTATTTGGTTAAAATAGCTCTTCTGCTGGAGATGCTAAGAAGCATGATGGAATAAGTGCAAATAAGGAGAAAGAAAAGAGAGCTGCATGCGGCCAATCTTGAAAAAGATTGGATGGTTTGAAGATTTAGTTAAAAAGGATAACGGATTTCTTCATATATTTTTTTTTTGTTTTTATTATTATTATTATTTTGGGGGGGGGGGGGGGGGGGGGGAGGGGGGGAATATAATCATGGAAAAGAAGTTTTAAGGATAAACCATGAATGAAGAACATTACATCATGTCCTGAAACTCTCCATTTATAGCTAATAGGCAGCATAAAACTCAAAATGTATCAAGAATAACTGTGTCAAGGCCTCAAATGAAAGCTACATAAGATACCAGGAAAGTTCTCATCAAATTCATAATTCAACGGTCAAACCATTCCCAATGGTATCACTTCAGATACAATGGCAAGATCTTTCATTTGTCTCAGAAACACATTTAAAGACTCTTTTAAGTCTCATTAGATTGCTGTTGTCTGGTTAATCGTTGAGTAAAGAAGAAAAGCCCTTCTTTTACTTGGAAGTCTCTTAGTGAGAGAATTCTCCAATAACAAACAAATTAGTTTCAAGGTCTTCTGGAGTGTAAACACCTTTATGAATACAAAGAATTACCAAGGGGGAAAGAAGCAAACATCAGACCTATTCATGAAATTGTTAGAACCTTTGCATTTCAGAGTCAAGGGAGTTCAATTGCAAGGGTGACAGGGGCTGTCTCGCTGAATCTAGATCATTAAATCAAGCTTCTTCTCAATTGGGCTGCTCATCTTGGGGCTTGACTTACGCTTGTTTGACTGCTAAGAAGTAAAATGTAACATTAGACCATAGAAATCGAATTATCATGCCAAAGAAGTAATATAAAAACACAATGCAAGTCTTTTTTTAATGTGTATGTGTGTAAAAACACCATGAAGGTTTTTCTTCTCCAATTTTTCTCACCTTGGCAGAAGCACTGCCGGTTTGTTTCCCACTAGAACCATGACGGCTTCTTTCTTTCTGGTATTGCCTCAGTAACCTTTTATTCTCCTCATCCAATACATTATTTTC
>JAJPGS010000574.1:0-52679 GCA_028654335.1 Alnus rubra | reverse complement strand
CTTATTATTATTACATTAATAGAATATTAGTATTGTTGTGTTGTCATTAATTAGTGGTAATAATTTTGATGTTTTGGAAGACCCTTGTTCTGTTTGTTTGTGGCTTCTGGTGTGGCAGAGGTACCCAAAATGCACTTTTGCCCTTTCAGTCGAGGTTTTTGGGGTTGGATGGAAAGGACAAAAGAGAAAACATTTATTGGATATGGGACCCCTTCTCCTTCTGCGTGAAATTAAGAGGGGCGGCTACCTTGGCCACCATGTGTGGCCGTGTCAATCTTAGAGATTGACATGTGAGATAATATTTAGACAAAAAAATATATATAATAGAAGTATTAAAGTAATTTTTATTCTTAAATTCAGGTACTATTTATGAAATAAAATTCAAGTATAATAAGGAATTTAACTCATAACAAATTTGACGATTTTTAAAAGTTGGCATCTGTTTGAGAAAATGTCCGAAATTGGAAAGCTCATCAATTCAGTGCTCCGGGGAGGGCTGGTCTTCATTCCGTAGCATGTGACTATGTGAGGGCCGAGTCAATGGTATGACCCTACCTACTCTGTAAATAAAGGCTAGTTTCCCAATAGGTTTGTCTTCCAAGTGTTTGAGATATGTGTGAATCACTCGCACAATTCGTATCAGAAAAGCTCCATGACTGAATTCCGTGAGTAGGTATAGTTGCATGCCTTGGTGTGCAACACAATGAACGGCTAGGGTTTGTATGTGGGGATTAAGATTTGCTCTCAAGAGTCAAGACCTCTTGCACCTCTCCTCAATTATGAATTATGGCCAAGAGGGTGGACTCTCATTTTCAAGATTCCCTTAAATATTTTGAATCCCAAGCAAGGTAGGACTTGGAAACCAAGTCTTTAGTCCAATCACTCCTACGCTTAATCCCACGTCAACGAGTCTTTTCCTTGTGGAATTTGGCCAAGCCCTTGTGAGTAATTGTGTCATCTTGAGGAGGGACTTAAAGAGAAATAAATAAATTAGCTCCAATGGACATAAGACATATGTCATCTTATGACTTGTTTTAGGTTCCAATTAAGTACAACTTACTCCACTAAAAATTTGTAATTCTACTCTAGTATTTAATATGATTAATCAAGAGCTCCATTAACTTCTTTAATTGCATTTGACTCCTCCATGAAATATTCATAGTGAAATTATATTTAATTAAAAATTTATTGTGACTTTATTTCTCTCTCTTAATCCTTGAGTTTCCAATTTAATCTTCTTCTTTTTTTTCCTTTTTTTTTGTTTTTTTGTTTGGTAGAGATGTCAATTCCATTAATCAGAGTAATAACATATGCACTAGAGCAGATTTTGCCAACATGTGAGAGGCTTGGTTCGCCTCTCTCCGTATATGCAGGATCTCAACATTAGGAATGTCTAGCAACCAAAGTTTTGTATCCTCCAGAACTGGTTCACAGCTGCTCCAACAGGGGGGAAGCCTTGTTAATGGCCGAGACAACTTGCCAAGAATCACCTTCCAAGACCACCGCATGAAGGTTGGTCTTCGTTTCGTAGGGTTGGTCTTCATTGAGCATATTTTAGTTTAGTAACTCATTACTAAAATACTTAGGCCCGGGATTCTGAATAACCATCTCTCATTAAATCTACCTCATTGATTCCAATCAAAGAAATTAAGAATTCATCTTGAGGAGTAGTGTTCTCACAATGCTAGATGTGATCACCCAATACATCGATATTTTGATTATAAAAGATCTCACTCTCAAATGTATCAAAATGACCTACACTTCACATTTGAGTTTGCGTTCCTTTCAGAATTGAGAGTTAATGTTATAAGCAGTCGTGAGTTCAGGCTATTCAATTGACAACAATTTATAGAATATCAACGCATTTGGTCTAGTTCAATGTATTCCAAACACACTAATATATCAATCAGAAGTCTTCACTTCCATGAGTAAAATAGATCATCATTATTGATATATTATAGTCTTATGAGATGGAACGCCCAATCTCATCATTGATTATGAACTAGAGGTTATAAGTCACAAGGTATTATGATTTAAACCTTCTATGTGATAATCTCATTAACACACTCAACCCATATTTAGTGTAACTTATGGACTACATATACATAAATGTTGCACAAATATATAAAGGTATGCCCAATTAAATCTTCTCCAAAAACAGAAGGGGGTCTTGACGTTGTTCTCATAAAATAAAAAATTTGATTAATAAATGAAAATTGTCACATAAAAACAATTGGGTTTTAGATCACTATCCTTAACAGTCTCTCACTTGCTCTCAAAGCCAATTTGGCATACTTGTGACAAATCCATTTAAATGAGACTCAAAAGTCTTATGGGGTAAGATCTTGGCGAAAGGGTTCGACAGATTCTCTGTAGAAGCTATATTTTCCATGGTCAAATTCTCATGTGTTACAATCTGTCTAATGAGAATATATTTGCGCTCAATGTGCTTCATTCTCTTATGGTTTCGTAGTTTTTTGGATTGTGCAATCGCTCCACTACTATCATAGGACAACATGATAGGAGAGTACTCCACTCTCACAATACCAGAACTTTTTGAGTCAAACAACCTCATTTGCAGCTTCACAAGCAACAACATACTCAACCTTCATGATGAGTCAACAATATAAGATTTCTTGACATTCTTCAAACTAATGGCTTCGCCATCTAAGATAAACATATACCCCGAGGTGGACCTCCAATAATTATGGTCTGATTGTAGTGTCTAGGGGTGTACAACCGGTTGCGGTTATTTCCTTATAACCGCAACCGAGGTACTCGATTATTCACTTTTAAATAACCGCAACCAGTAGTTATTCGATTATTAAAACTTGGTTATTAATCGATAACCGATTTAGGGAAATTATTGTTTTTTGGTTTTTGTTTTTTTCTTTTGAAATCCATCCATTCAATATTCAATCCTAAATACTACTAGATGTGCATAATTTCATTCACCATTCATTCATAATTTCACAATTAACATAACCTTATTTCTCAATAAGCTCAGCTCCCAATCAAGTCTATAAATTAAATAAAATGATTGCAAAGAAAATCAAACAAACAAACAACATTACAAATCCAAAATCAATCTAAAACCAGTTTCCTTTATTAAGAATAAAAAAACATTACAAATCCAAAACACAAAAATATAAAAATAAAAAATAAAAACAAAAAATCAGTCTAAATAGGGTGGGAACATTGCGGCTAAGGCTGGGTAGGAGGCGGGGTGGGGTGGTTTCCCGCATTTTTGGCTCTTGAACCCGCATCCTGCGGGTTCGGAAAACCTTACCCGCAGCTCCCTAAAAATTACTTGTATCCGTGCAGGGCAGATTGTGCAGGTTGAACCGGGTTGGGCGGGTTTTTTAGAGAGAGAGAACAAATCGGCTAGCAAGTAGAAACTACTAGAAATTTCAATCGCACTCCCCAACAAAATCAAGAAAGTAAGAAACACATATTAGAATCGAAATTTTCTTTGGTATTCTGAAAATTTTTCCTCCCTTTTTTTTTTTTTTTTTTTTTTTTTTCAGTTCCAGCAACCAAAAACAAGCTTAATTTTTTTTTTGGTGAATATAAGAACTACTCATTAAAAAATATTCGGCAACCTAATTATTTGATCACCTGATCAAACCTAATTTTTATGATTTGGATGCTTGTTTTAGTTTGTAAATGGACTTGTTGTAGTGCCGTAGATTATTAACGGTCACATTTTTAAATAATTATTTTTTTCTTAATGGTCATATTTTTCAAAAATAGTCATATGCTTTCAATATAAATAAACGTTAGGATAAGAAATAAAAAACAGAGAGATAAATGAACGTTTGCTTTGAGTGTGAAAAAAAAAATATAAAAAAAAAGCGGAGAAAGAGAAATTTTATTATTTTTTATTCTTTTGGTGAGTTAACAGTACTCACCACTCACCAAACAAAAATCACCATTTTGGTGAGGTTATTGGAGAGAATTTTTTTTATTTTTTATTTTATTTTGTGGTTTTTAGTGATTTAGCACACCAAAATAGCTAAAAAAAACTATTTTATTAAGTTTACTAGGAATGCTCTAAGCTCACTCAGAAGGCTCCAAAATGATAGGATCGTGAACGAAGACGACACGGCTACTACGGTTCTTGATATTTGCAAGCTGAGCAGAGACCACAACGGTTGATTTGTGGGTCTTTTTCTTTTTTTCTTTTTGCCCAATTTCGTATTATTCCTAACCAAAAAAGTTGAGGTAGTTTTTTTGTTGCCTTGATTAATCCATGATTGGCTAGAAGGGGTCTTAGGGTTGTTCAGGCACCCCCATCTGATCAAAGGGATGGTCTGACCACCATTTTTCATTTTTATTTTTAATATGTTTTAGTAATTTTATATATTTTTATTTTATTTTAAATGACATATATGACAATCTTATTGATGATGATGTGGCACATGACGGATTCTATTAACTATTTTAACGACAAAGACCAATTTGGTTTTTATGCTTTCCCAACGAAGTGATTTATCACTTTTTAAAACTCAAGAAATTATTTATCAAAACCCGAACCAAAAATACATCTATCATTTAAATATTCCACTATGTTATTATGATAAATAGACTAAACCCCTTTGTGTCACTATTCCGTAGCCCCGATTGTCAATTCACCACTGGCATGGCTATGTGAATGCCCACCCAAAAATAAAAACTCTACTAAAGTTAATCTATAAGGGGGGTCAGGTGGCAGAGACACAGATGGATGAGTTGGCCTTATTAGGTCTATATTCAATGAATTACAAACCTCTACAAAAAAAAAAAAAAATAAATAAAAAATTGTTAACAATTTGGACAGCATTTATAAAAAAGTTTACATTAAATTTATATGCTCGAATAAGTATTTATAAAGTCTAACATTTATTTAGACGGATGAACTCTCTTATTCTTAGTAGATGCCTGCTAGACAGGGAATAGTCATCCGTCCCCTGTCACCCCATTTTCTTTAAAAAATTTATTTTTTATTATCAATGGGTGCCGGGGACGGATGACTGTCCCAGCAATCATTTCCCTTCTTAGTAATAGCACTATGTTCAACTTGGATTTATTGTCATCTATAAAAGTTTTGTAGAGACTGAAATTCAACACCCTAATCATAAGAAATCTTTTTTGGAATCTCCAGCTAATTCAAGCAATCCAAAAAAGGGAAAACTGTTTGGACCCATTTATTCCAAACAGCCTAGAATGTAGAGTCAAAGGGTTGTATATACGAATGCGGATATCATTTTTATATATTCGCATCATATTTTTACTAACTGTATCTGTGCGGCTATTACAATTATTAGATGTGGTTATTATCCGCATATTAGGTAATAGGCATTTAGGGTTTATTTTAGTTTTTCTGGGCCTTATTTGGATCTCTATTATAACCTATGTTAAACGATTTTGAAAATAATTTAGACTAATTTTTAGTGTTTTGAACTTGTTTTACTTTTTTTAAGCCATAATCTTATGAGAATATATTGATCTCACATTACTTTTGTCTTTTTACCCAAGTGTTATACGAGAAAACAACATAGTCAACCAAATCAACGTAAACATAACATATACCTAATTCAAAATGACATCGTTTTAATGAATTTATTAAATATAATATATATAAAAGGGATGTGAATGCGGTAAATAACCGTAACCGCATACCCTAAAACCGCTACCCACATCCGTATATGTAGATAATAATTTTGCTAATCGTATCCGCAGCTGCATGTGCACATGTGCAGATAGCGAATAGTTAAGAATAACGGATACATCCGATTAATATCTGTCCGCACGTACACCCGAAACAGAATCGATATACGAGGACAGAGAATCCTATTTCTTATTTACTAGTATACAAAATTCATCCTCAGCATCGAGCCAAAATGGTTGGAGCAACACAACGGTAAGTTCCCCACGCATTCTACGTGAGGGTAGATTTTTGTTAGGCATCAAGTAAAACTACTACCTTTCATGCTCGGATGCCAAGTCAAATCTCCATTCCACTTTATTCTTAAGTTAGATTTTGCAAATCATGACTTTTTTCTCCAGTTATTCATTTAAAATGATATTTTTAAATATTATTATTATTAATTCAATTTGTTTAGATCTGTAAGTGTTAAAAAAGAACATAAGGACATGATATAAATGAGAAAAAAAATGTATTAAAACTAAATACCATGAATCATACTCAATTGAAAAATGATAGAAATACAATACTTTTACAACAAGTGTACAACAGCCATCTCACATGAGGTGGGCCCCACAGTGTTCCCTTAGAAACATATTTTTATAGGCAACATCTGTCTTTAAAACGTACGATGTTTATGCTTATTTAATAATTTAATCAATGATTTATTTAAACTAACTAATGAAATTAGACAATATCCTTGCATACTTATTTTGATCATAAAAATATTAATCGTTTATGTGTGCGATTTTTTGAAAAATTATAAATATCGAGAGAATTTATTTTTTAAAATTATATTTGAATGATTTAGACAATTTAAGATAAAATTAAAAAAAAAAAATTGAATAAAAATCTGAATAGAATTTGATATTTAAAAAACAATATTTGAAAAACTTTTCTTACCCAAACGGCCAAACATGACCTTAGTCGATTATTTTTGTTTGCAAGTGACGTGGCTTAAAGATAGATAGAATGGCAAAGCAAAAGGCGAAGCAGAGCAGAGCCACCTGGACCCGCCCAGTGACAGAGCACCTCAGGAGATCCGTAATAACGACTTTCGTCCCCTGTATTTCGAGGAGACAACCAAAAGCAACGGAATCTGGTTACGCATTTGGCGTTTGAATCACGCATTCGCAATTTTTCTCGTTTTTCATTTGCATTTTCTCTCTGAACAAACGGAGAGACAGAAAGAAAGCGAGGGAAAATCCGGCGAGGAAAAGGAAAAAAAATGGGGGTTCCACAGGCAATGCAGGCCCTGAGCGAAAGAGCGGCGTTCATGAGAGAGTCGCTGCAGAAGAGCCAGACGATCACAGACAACATGGTCACCATTCTAGGTTCCTTCGACCATCGCCTCTCGGCCCTTGAGACCGCCATGCGTCCCACTCAGGTTGCACTTTTCCTCTCCCCTGTTTGGTTCGCGAGAAAAAGAAAAGAAACCAACTCCATTGCATACGGAAAGAAAATTATAGAAAAGCCGGAATTTAACGTTTTTTAACAAGTTTTCAAAAGGATGAAGAAATTCCCTGCAATTCGGCGAAATAGTTTTTGCGTTCGTTCTGTTTTTCTCTGCTTTCTCTGTTTTCCTGTGGACCTAGCGAGATCTACCTGATGATTTTTATTTAAATTGGGATAGGCTAGGGTTTTTATTTTTATTTGTATTATTTACTTCTTTATTTGTTTCTGTTGTTTTATGGCTATGGAAGATACGTACGCATTCGATACGTAGGGCGCATGAGAATATCGATAAGACATTGAAAGCTGCAGACGTAATATTGGGACAATTTGACCTCATGCGCAAGGTTGGTCTCTCTTTTGGTTTCGTATTTGTGCTTAAATTTTCATTTTCACGTGCATGATGATTTAAGAGGAAGTGTAATTAGCGGAAAATAAATTATGTTTCAGCCACTTTTTAATATAAACATGGTTTGTTTAGATTAAATTTTTGATTAAGTGGTTGGCAATGGCACGTCTGTCGTATATTTTGGGCGCTTTTACTCTTATTTTGATAATTTTGGAACGTGGGCTGTTGGATACTAACGTGAAAGTGAAGTTTATTTTGCAACTTTGAGCCACAGTATTAGAAGAGGGTAATCTCCTTAGATAAAGCAGAGAATTTTTAAGAAGGGCACATCGTTTAGTATTTGCTTAATTGAAGCGTATAATCTTTTATGCTACATTACTACTAGTTTTAAATTACAATTTCATGCTGCAGTTTGTAACATTTAATTTTGATTCATAATTCTGATTTTCAGTTCAATATAAATATGTAGGCAGAGGCTAAGATACTCAGAGGCCCACATGAGGATCTTGAAAGCTACCTAGAAGCAATTGATCAGCTGAGAAGCATTGTTCGTTTTTTCAGCAGCAACAAAAGTTTTAAGAGCAGTGGTGGCATCCTTAACCACACCAATAACTTGCTCGCAAAATCTATCTCAAAACTTGAGGATGAGTTCAAACAGCTGTTAACAAATTACAGGTTCATTTTCCTTCGATATCCACTGCTGCATCACTTTTGTCTTATGGGGCAGATAATTTATTATCACTTCACTTTTTAGGTGACTAGCATCTTAGAAAGTTTTCGTGTTGTTCTAATCATGTGAGAACATCCACTAACCTGCAAAGCTTCAATTATCCTAAGATTTGCAAAATACGTTACATTTCCCTTGGGGTGAATGAAAATTTTGTTGTCTTGCAGTAGAAAGAACAATATTTAAAGGAACTTCAGTTTGTTGAGTAGCCAGTGACTATACTAGAATTTAACTCTTAAATCACGTCAGAGTTTGGATTTACCAAGTAGTACATAAATGTACTTTATCTAACTCTTAACTCACCTTCGTACCCTACTTTGCTTACAAAAATTTTGACATGAGTTGCAAATCAACTTATTGTTTCCTCTTTATGCACTAAATTTATAATACTTTCCCCCTTACCAAGTCATTTTTAATGTTAGAAACTTGCTTATTTGTAGATGGTTATTTTACCAAGAGAACAGGGAAAACATGTTTTGATCCATTCGAAGTAAAATTTCATTGTCTGTTCTATAAACCAAACATTTCTCAGTGATTTTTGGCACTAAATAATACTCCCACATTCTTATAATAAATAATGTGCTTTCCTTTTTAGGCTGTCCAAAGATAAATTTATGATGTACTTTCCTTTTTAGGTTATCCCAAGATAGATAAAAGTTTTCTAAAATGAAAGTATTTCATCTATCAAACTTTCCCATATTACTCTTACATTTGGCTCTCCTTTTTTCAATTCTGAATTCATATTTCTTGACCAATCTAAATGCATTTTAGAAAGAGTGTTTATTTCATTAAAAGTACATCCCATTTGTAAATATTCATCTATTGTTGGACGAAGGGAGTAATGAATGAACAAACTGTAACCTTCAACTAGAAGTTTTTGATTTTAGGCTCTCTTTGATTGCCTTTAAATCTTTGAAGAAAATAAGAGTACACCTCGCTTCTCCTTTTGGTTCTGGCACATTATGCACCTTTTTTACTCTTGACAGAATTTTTAGGTATTTTTAGCCATCTTAGTAAATGGCAATATTCTGGATTTCAGCAAGCCTGTGGAACCTGATCGTCTTTTTGATTGTCTTCCCAACTCTCTACGGCCATCATCAGCATCACCAAGCCACCAAGGTGATGCTAGTAGCAAGACTCATTCTGAGCTCCATAAAAGCTTAGAAACTGCTGTTTACACACCTCCAACTCTTATTCCGCCTAGGGTTCTTCCACTTCTGCATGATTTAGCCCAACAAATGCTTCAAGCTGGAAATCAACAACAACTATTTAGAACTTACAGGTGACTTAATTTAGCTATTTATTTAAACTTTTTTCTGCTTAATCTGATGCTTTGCCAATGCTCAACACTTTAGATTATACAGTCGATCTTTACTTAGTAGATCTTTTGGTTTATGAAATACTCATGCTAAGATAAAATATAGTAGAAAATTGTTGATATATTCTATTCGATCTTCTTGTATATGCTTTAGGTGACTTGGAAAATTAAAATCTGACCAAATAGGAATAAATAGCTTATGTTTGGTCAAAGCACCAAAATTGGAGCAAAATTTTGTGGCTGGCTGAGGATAAAACCTATGTTCTAGAAATTATGCAGAGAATGAAGGTATAAACTTGATAATATTCACTCATGGTTGGTGGAACCATCATTACATTTAAGTTGGGATATCTTTGTCAAGCCTTGCCCCTGATTTTCATATATCAAGGGCTGGTTCCCAAAAAAAAGTTTGGCTTGAGACATGACTTTCAAGATAAGTAGTGGATGCTGCAAAAGGGAGTGGTGATTCCATACTGAAAATGGAAGAGACTCATAGAATAGCAAAGTAAAATAATAGAGCTTTTGCGCAATCAGAATTCATATGCCTACTTTTAATGTTTGATATATATTACCTTTTGAATTCCAAATTTTAAAGAAGTACAGAAAATTGCTTCTTTTATTGAAGGAATGATTACATGTTCTATTATCGTAAGGAATAATCAATTATGTTTTTTTTTTTGGCACTTACTATCATTCTTTTCTAGTAACAATCATATATTGTTCTAAATATTAGGGAGACTCGTGCTTCAGTTATGGAACAGAGTCTCAGAAAACTAGGTGTGGAGAGACTTACTAAAGATGATGTTCAGAAAATGCAGTGGGAGGTTTTGGAGGCTAAGATTGGGAATTGGATACATTACATGCGGATTGCTGTAAGGATTTACTTGAGGCTGATCTGGTGGTGTTGTTGTTTTTCCAACTATTTAAATAATTCATGAAACAGGTCAAACTGCTTTTTGCTGCGGAAAAGAAAGTCTGTGATCAAATATTTGATGGTGCTGAGATTCTTAGGGATCAGTGTTTTTCCGAAGTCACTATGAACAGTGTATCTGTGCTTCTCAGTTTTGGAGAGGCTATTGCCAAAAGCAAGAGATCGCCTGAAAAATTGTTTGTTCTTTTAGACATGTATGAGATAATGAGAGAACTTCAGTTAGAGGTATGAAAAATTTTACCAAACCAGACCATGAGTTTTCTTCTTCTTCTTCTTTATATATATATATATACTTTTGATATTGTACGAGAGAGTCTATGGGGATTACTTACTGGTATTTAAATTCTGTTGGATTTTAGCATATGAAAATAAATTAGTTCAATTGCTGACGGGAAGACGACGACATAAAAAGTTTTTGTCATTACTTAGAATTATATTTAAAAAGTTATAATTGCTGCCTTGCATCCCCGGCTCCTTTTTGGGGTTAAACATGACCCTTTCCATTTTTTATACATCAGCTTTGCTGTTAAGTGTAATATTTTTGTTTAGCTGTCAAAATTTTTGGTGTCTTTGTTGCAAGTAAGAAAAGATTGCTCAATTTATTCCAATTTTTGGAAAGGCTAGTGGTTGGGAAATCTGAGTCTTTCAATCATAGGTAATTCCTAATTTGTTTATGCTGCTAAATGAATATATGCCCACATGACCAACATTAAACTAAACCCTATGTATTGAAACACCTAACTTGGCAAGAAGTCTGGTGCACATCAATTGAGAGTTAGCTTGATTCGTCAAAAAGATAACGATGTTATGATGATGTTACTGTCTTCTTTGGAAACTTATTTCTTGTTTATTGAAACACAATTAAAAAAAAAAAAATTGTTATATGGAAGAGGGTGAGGAGAATTTGTGTAGAAATACTAAAACTCTAAATGAAAATATTTGTGTAGGCAACTAGAACTCATAAAATGATTGATCGAAGAACTCAAGATTTTGGTTTCTTTTCTTTTATGAATTCATAGGTGAATACTGACACGTGCACACACACATAGCACCTTAGTTAAAGTTTATTACATAAAAAACTCGTACTAAGCTAGGGAGTTGATTGTATTCCAAAAAAACATATGCAGATTGGTTTGTTGAACTCAAAAACTGACATACTTCAATCTTTTTTTGTCCTTTCTTTGGTGGGGGAGGGGCTTGGAGCAGATTGAAACACTTTTCGGAACTAAATATTCTATTGAAATGCGGGAATCTGCATTCAGTTTGACAAAGCGGCTAGCTCAGACAGCCCAGGAGACTTTTGGTGATTTTGAAGAAGCGGTTGAAAAGGATGCCACAAAAACTGCTGTACTTGATGGAACTGTCCACCCCTTGACTAGCTATGTGATAAATTACGTGAAGTTTCTATTCGAGTGAGTTATCATTGACGTTCTTTCCACTTCCTGCTCCTGGTTTCTTTTTTCGAGAGGCTACACACTCTATTTCTTCCTTCTTTCTTTTTTTCCCTTCCTAATTCCTTCCCCCCATTACCAAAAAAAAAAACAAGGCTCTCTTGAAGGCTCATACTTATAGATGGATTTGTTGATGAGGTCATAAGTTATGGTAATTTTTGGACTCAATAGCCCTTAGTACATTCTTCTATGTTGGTTAATTGTTTAGTACAAGTAATAATATACCGTCTCTGACACAAGTTGTCCTGCCTACTTGTTCTTTGTGTTCAGTGGACAATTTTTCTTGAATTGTATTTCAATTTTAGTAGTTTCTTTATGTTTTCTATGAGTCAGGTTTTGCCTGCCCCCCACCACCACCCCCCCACAGACAACCCACACACATACACATACACACCCACCTCTCTCCCAGTTCTCAATTTGGTTCTGTTTCAATTGTCGTTGGTCTATCTATATTGATGGTCACCGTAGTCAAACAAAATGTATGACTGCTGGGTATTTCATGTGCACAGCTACCAATCAACACTGAAGCAACTTTTTCAGGAGTTTGACCATGCCGATCCTGAAGCTCAGTTAGCATCTGTAACTACAAGGATTATGCAGGCTCTCCAGAATAACCTGGATGGGAAATCCAAGCAGTACAAAGATTCTGCATTGACACAGTTGTTTCTTATGAACAACATTCACTATATAGTGAGATCGGTTCGGAGGTGTGTCTATATTAGCTTGTTCTATTATATGGCAATGATCGTCTCTGTGTGCTTCAAGTATGCAAAATTTTCAAAAAAAAATGCATTTGCAGGTCAGAGGCAAAGGATTTGTTGGGGGATGACTGGGTGCAGATACACCGAAGGATTGTTCAGCAGCACGCCAATCAATATAAGAGAGTTTCTTGGGCGAAGGTTTTTTTTTTCTTTAGTCAAACTTGTCGTATCATAATTTATTTGCTTTTCCTGACAATTTCTTTAAGCTGATCCTACAAACATGAATTATTATGCTAAATATTGAGTATGTGGTTAAACATGTTTAAGATCCAACTCATAGCAGTGATGACAAATATCTTAATGAAGACAATAAAGAGCCATACATAGTTGAAGATAATAATAATTAGACAATTGAAGAGTTCTCACAATACATTGAATACAAAACGTTTGAAGATGTATAGTAAGATAGGAGGTAAATAGTTGTAACCACTCATTGCGCTCATATTTTTAGTAGAGCAATGATCCCATAAGATTAATGGAGAAAAATATGTAGTTCTCAAATCTTACAAAACAACAAAATATTTTATTTTGACTGCTCGAGAATTACATGGTTTAAAGTATGCCAAGGTCATGACAAACGAGTAGTACTTGATGCCCCAGCAGCATATACCATTTTGAAACTCCAGCAAATTGAGGTTCTGTTTCTTTCTTTAGTTTTAAGAATTAAGACTTCTACTGTACTTTACCATTGATGGTGCTACTAACGATTATCCAAGCTTATACTCGATATATCAAACTTTTTCAAGAGAACTTACTCAATGATCTCACAAAGCTGCTCCTTTTTTTTTTTTTGAATCCCCAGATTCTTCAGTGTCTCACCGTTCAGGGCTCTGGTTCATCAGGTGGCGGTGGTCCAGTTGGAGGTGATGGTAGTGGCAGTGGAGTTTCTAGAGCTTCAGTGAAAGATAGGTTCAAGACCTTCAATAGCCAATTTGAAGAGCTTCATCAAAGGCAATCTCAATGGACAGTTCCTGACAGTGAGTTGCGCGAGTCTCTCAGGCTGGCTGTTGCCGAAGTCGTCTTGCCTGCTTATAGATCTTTCCTTAGACGTTTCGGGCATGTTTCCTCATACTTTTTACTTCCTGTTTTTAGAAGGCTTCCTTTTTTTTTCCGGTGTTCTTTTCACTTATACAAATGTGTTTGTATTACAGGCCTATGATCGAGAATGGGAAGAACCCTCAAAAGTACATAAGATACACTCCCGAAGATCTTGAACGCATGCTAAGTGAATTTTTTGAGGGCAAGACCTGGAATGAAAAAAGTGGTAAATAGTTGATATGACATCTTTTTTTTCTTTTTCTTTTTGGTTTAAAATTTAGTCACATGGTAGCTATTGGTATGCTTAATTAATACAATGATGAGATCAAATAATAGGCCACATCCATGTCCCTCTTAAGGCTTGGTTCTTCTTCTTGAGTTCTCTCTACTTCTCTTATTGGTTCCCCAATAGGCCAATATGTGACCCCTGTACAATTGTAATTCTACTTAACAGTATGAACTTAACATAAAGGAAGCGTAGAGTTTAGATCCACCCACCATCCTGAGGTTGGTTATGTTTAAAACTTCTGCTTTTCATCTCACCGGTGGTCGGTCACATGCTCCGCACGTGGTAGATAATACTCTCTCTCTCTCTCTCTCTCTCTCTATTTTAATGTTTATGGAATTGGTGGTTCTTGGTTCAGATATATTTGATTATTTGAAATATAGAAGAGATTAAACTGTGACCCATAAGTCTTTGGTCTTAATGCCCTGGCGGTGAACTCCATGGAGCCATTCTACTTGGGAAATCAACAAACAATCTACCATTGCCACGTCTAGGTAAAGTCATCACTCGTCACTATGGTCGCTCCTTCTTGCATTTTTAATTTAAAAAATAATAATAATAATAATATTAGCAAACAACTATGAGCCTGACGTTTTTGACAACGGGTGGGAAGGTGATCAACCAGAGGTGAGAGATTAGGAAATTACTAATTTTATTTAGTATATTGTTGTGATAACATTAGTCATTAGATAAGCGCTTATGAAAAAATAAATAGTTAATTTTAACTGTCACATCGTCCTAATTTTATGACAATTGTATAATAATTTACTAATTCGCACTACTGATTTACTGTTAAGAAAGATAGAAACGGTGGGGCTGTGAGTTTTGAGGTACAAATGGCTGCATGTGCTGCATCAGAGGCAGAGCTACACGGTAGCTTGGGGATTTTTTTGGGGGAGGGGGGGGTCCCAAATTTTTTTAAAAATATTATTAGAATTCTTTGATTAAAATTTTATCTCTCAAATTTTTTTTTATATATTTTATTTAGTTTTGCACTCAAATTTCAAATATTAACTCCGCCCTGACTACGGTCTACATATGTAAGAGTAGCTGCCGGAGGACATCGCATGTTTTTGCGAATCCTCAATGTTTTGGTTTGAAGGTTGGATTTAAGCATGCGACGGGATTTGGAAGGTGGATTAAAGGAGGGCCCAGCAAGTGCTACGTTTCTATCATAAACTGGCTAAATTGATTTTTACGGGAAGCGTGCTTTAATTAGTAGATGTTAAACCGAATTATTTTTTAAAAGTTTTCTAGAGTTTAGATTTATTTCAGTAGAAAATCTTGTTTGTCTAGAATAATAAGGTGGTTTATCTTAAATCTCTACAATTTAGATCATTTCTTTCTCCGGTTTATATCTCTCCTTTTCATTTCTATCTCTCTACCATTTGATTTCCTTTACATCGTTATAACATCTTACTTTAATAGCACTGTGAGATTGAGAGAATCTTTAAAAGAACACAGTTGGACTAGTTTCCAAGTTATGAAAAGATTCCTTCACTCATAAGCCCTGGATTCCACGGCCATTTAATGATTCACCGTTTAATCTCCGAATAAGAATATACAACAATTTTAAGACGGTTCATATGGGACCTATCTGTCTGAGTAGAAGCCTAGGCAACTCAACATTTATTTTGACAGATGAATTTAATATGAATTCTCTCACAATTTACTGTCTAAATTGCTTTACTTGGGATCTCAATCCTTGATCTTCATGTTAGGAGAACTGTAAAAAAAACACCAGGAGGAATCTTTATTATACGACGGAAGTTTAACACGCACCGTTTATTCCAAGTTTTCACATCACTTCTAAAACGGCTAACATTTAGTTGAGAATGTGTCATTTGTACATGAGTGAAGTTAGCAAGAGTTGGTAAAGTCCAACATGCATGTTGGGAGTTTTGCATATAACCATTAAGTTATAGTGCTCTCTCCAATCAGTGTCATCTCTTGCTCCCCTTAAGACCCTCTGTCTTCCTCCTAAACTCTTTGTCTCCACTGTCTTCTCTCATTTCCACCCTATCGTTGCTTCCTCCCTGTTAGAGAATATATTAATACCGTATATTACGGTACTTTCCATATATTGTAGGATTTGATTTAATCCTCATTAATTGTAATTGATTATAATCAAATCAGATTTGAATACATTCAATTCTGATTTGATTATATTCTCTTTACATATTATTTTGTATTCTCTCTATATCCCTATAAATATGGATAATTTATATTGTAAATTATTCAAGCAATAAGAGCATAATGTAGCCTTAGGGCTTTACCCTGTGGATGTAGGTCATAGACCGAACCACGTAAAATTCCTTTGTATTTTATTATTCCGCAATCTTTATTTGTCATTTGTTTATGTTTTCTTTCATGGTATCAAAGGTATAGGCTAACGCCAGTGTTTGATCCAATGGTCCTGTGGTTTATTTCTCTTGTTTATTTTTTTTTTCCAATTTCTTGTATTTCAGTTTTCTCATCATTCCTCTGTTCGATCAATGTCCTCTGTTTCTTTTCTTTTCATTCTCTGTTTCTCTTTCTTTTCTTTCCTTTGTTTTGTCAAACAGTGGTGTGCGTGAGTTGGAGATAAACTTTCCTCCAACCCATGTCACTTGTGTCTTCTATGTTGCTGTTCAATCAAAAAAAAAAAAATCCAGTGCTTGCCTGTGTCTCATTTGGAAACAAAACAAACCATTTTTCAAATGGTTTTCTCTTGCATTTTCATGCACGAAAAAAAAAAGAAAAAAAAAAAAGGATGTCCATGGTGACCGGAACATCTCCGGTGAAAAAAAAAAAAAAAAAATTTTTTTTTGATATCTGTGGGTGCAATATTGTGCCTTCTTGTGCAATTCTGTGCGATTCTTGCCGTACGTGCCTGTGCGATTTTGTCCTTGTGGGTACCTGTGACGGGGTATGGCTGCTGGGATATGCGGCAGCCGATCGGCGTTTCTCCGGTGGAATTTGTTTCAGATCGTTTGTGGCTTTGTTGCGTGGCCTATATTCTGGTTAGAATTTTGAAGGAGTCTGTCGGCATCCTCTGGTGGTTCCGGTAGTTCTGATCCCAGAGAGAGACGTGATCTCTTAGTGCTCCAGTCTAACAAGCCCTCGGTAGAAGCTCTCAGTAAAGATTCTGGTGCGGGTCTAGAGATTCTGGTTCTTGTTTGGTATTTTGTATCCGGTTCAGGTATTTTTTCTGTTCAGTGCCTTATTGGTCCGATTTACCAGTTTTCAAACCGGTTCATTGCCTTTTAGGTCTGTGTCAATGCATTCTAGGACCGATTCAGTGTGATTTCTGACCGGTTCGGTGGTTTTCTCCTTCAAAAGAAAAAGAAAAAAGAAAAAAAAAAGGAAAGAGAAGAAAAAAAAAAGGGGGGGGGAGAGAGAAAAAGAAGAAAAAAAAATCATTAAAAGAGGCCAAAGTTGATTTCTGACCGGTTCGGTGGTTTTCTCCTTCAAAAGAAAAAAAAAAGGAAGGAGAGAGAGAAGAAAAAAAAAAAGAAAAAAAAAGGAGAGATTTTCTCGAGAAAAGGAAGAGAAAGAAGAAGAAGAAAAAAAGGAAAGAGAAAAAAGAAAAAAAAAAAAAAAAAAAAAGGGAGAGAGAAAAAAGAAAAAAGAAAATCATTAAAAGATGCCAAAGTTGCCCAAATTGTTTTTGGCCCTTTGTTGGCCAATTATTTGTATTTGGCCTTTGCGGTTTTGTTTCAAACCAAGGCCTATTTCAGCCCATAGTTGGCTCTGGCCCATAGTTGGCCCATATTATTTGACATGTGGTATTGTTTCAACCCATGTTCATTTCAGCCCATAGTTGGCCCTACATATTTTTGGCTCATGTGGTATTGTTTCAAACCCAAGCCCATTTCAGCCCATCGTTGGCTTTCATATCTGACCCATAGTTGGCCTATTATTTGTATTTTGGCATTTGTGGTCTTATTTTAAGTCCATGCCCATTTAGCCCCCAGTTGGCTCGAAGAAGAAGAAGAAGAAGGAGGAAGACGAAGAAGAAGCAGAAGAAGGAAGATGAAGAAGAAGAAGAAAGATGTTTTCCAAACTGGGTTATATCTGACCCAACATAAAAAAATAATAATAATAAAAAATAAAAAAAATAAAAAATTCAAATTCAAGATTTCAGAATCTTCCATCTTGAGTTTGTAGGGGGATGTTAGAGAATATATTAATACCGTATATTACGGTACTTTCCATATATTGTAGGATTTGATTTAATCCTCATTAATTGTAATTGATTATAATCAAATCAGATTTGAATACATTCAATTCTGATTTGATTATATTCTCTTTACATATTATTTTGTATTCTCTCTATATCCATATAAATAGGGATAATTTATATTGTAAATTATTCAAGCAATAAGAGCATAATGTAGCCTTAGGGCTTTACCCTGTGGATGTAGGTCATAGACCGAACCACGTAAAATTTCTTTGCCTATTTTATTATTCCGCAATCTTTATTTGTCATTTGTTTATGTTTTCTTTCACTCCCCTCCCTCCCTATCCCCTGGTCCTCCTTTCATTCTTCTTTTTCTCACCCTCCCTTTATTTCCTTCCCTGCTCCCCTCTTACATCTCTCTCCCTTCTCACTCCTAACTCTTCTGTTTACACTCCTCTTCCTCTCATAGATCCTGATGTAGATTGTGACGCATTTAAGTTCCTAAGGAAGATAAGAGTAGATGTAAGTGTTGTCTCAAATAATATTTTTGAAAAGAGATCGGATGAGATACAATCGGATTGAGAAGCGATCGAGATCGAAGTTGGGAGAATCGATCCTTGAATCAATAGGCGATTAGGGATCGAGATCGAGAGAAGCGATCGAGAAATCGGCTAGTGCATTAAGAGCATCCCCATCAAGCTCCCCAAATTTTAGCTAAAATTTTTACTAATATTATTTTAACTATCAAATTTAAAAAACTTCATACATCAAACTCTCTAAATATTTCTCTACTTTTACTAAATATTATTTTTATTGGTTTTGAACAACCGCTTCTTAATAACTTTAACCGTCATGAAAATCTACCTCAAATCCTATTAACTGCAGAAAACGTAGTGCTGCTTTTAACATTTGTTGGTCGAAGTTGTGAGAAGGTCCTAGTTAATGCAGAAGACGTAAATGTATGGATTTAGCATTATTTATTGGTCTTTATGTGAGAAGGATATCTACCTCCAATCCTTGTGCCAAAGCAAATATTTATTAGTCTTTTTGTGAGAAGACGTAGTGCTACAAAAGACCAATTCAAAAACGTGTTCTGCATTTAAATTTTTTGCAGATTGAGTGTGATGACACCATAAAAACAGAGAGTTGATTCAGTGAAAATTCCTCTCAACATCAATTTATTGACATTATTGTTCCTCAGGAAGCTCTTTGGGGTTTGGCCAAATTGCTTGCAGAATTGAATGGATAATAAAAAAGACAAGACAAATACCTACTTTCAACCGGTTGAATTGAACTCAATTAAACGCAACAAATAACTCAAGACAAATAACTATCACTTTCAACAAACAAAGGATTGCTTAGACAGTTCATGAACAACTCATATGTATCAAATCTTTGAGGAGATAATTGCAAAACTCATATTCACTTTCAATTTTTGTTTTCTCGTTATGGTTTGTTATTCTTTTTACAAAATGCTTCTTATCAAGTCAAATTTTGATGAAGAGTTGGAGATAATTTCAAATCTTGCGATGGAAGAAGAAAGATCAGCATCACATGGTCGTTCTAAAAAATGTTGCACGTTCATCCGGTGTGATCACTTGTAAGCTGAGGAAGATCTTTTTTCGCGACTATTTTGTTGAACCACCAATATATCCTCACAAATATTTTCGAAGGATATTTCGAATAGGTCGTGATATTTTTTGCCGTATTCAATATGCGGTTGAAGCACACAATCCGTATTTTGTCCAAAGAATAAATGGTTCCAAAAAGCTCGGTTTTTCTTCCCTTCAGAAGATTACCGCCACACTTAGGATGCTTGCATATGGTGTTACAACTAATTTTATGGACGAATACTTGAAGATTAGAGAAGCCACCTTAATAGAGTCTTAAAAGGTTCGTTCAAGCAGTGATTTCAGTTTTTTCAGAAAAATACTTAAGGTCACCCAACAATAAAGACATCGCTATATTGTTAGCAGAAGGCGAAAATCGTAGATTTCCAGGCATGTTGGGGAGCATTGATTACATGCACTAGAAATGGAAGAACTGTCCAGCTTCGTGGCAAGGTATGTATCTTGATCATACTCACAAACCAACTATTATTTTGGAAGCAGTTGCTTCATATGATCTTTGGATATGACACGCTTTTTTTGGTTTTTACCTGGGTCTCATAATGATATAAACGTGCTGAAAATGTCATTTATATTTTTTGATCTCACTCAAGGGCGTGCTCCTTCTGTCTATTAGATTGTTAATGGTTATAACTATAATGTAGGATACTACCTCACTGATAGCATATATCCACAGTGCGCGACATTTGTGAAAACAATTTCATCTCAACAAAGGAATAGGAGAAAACTGTAGTACCCTAGATAATTATCAAAAGATAATTAGGTTCTAATTAGAAAATTGGGATCTCTTGACTTTTCTTGAGTTGACCGAACTAGGAACGTTCGTGATTCCACCAAGAATGTTCGCGATTCCCACTAGGAACGTTCGCGGTTCCCGCCAAGAACATTCGCGGTTTTTCCCCAAGAACAATCGTGGTCCCCATCACGAACGATTGTTGACGTATTGTACTGTGTGTCAGAAAGTACATCCAACGCCTTCAGCGTGTGTGTCAGATCGTACCACGAACAATCATGACCTATGCCAAATGATCGTCTAACCCTAGGTTTTTCACGAATGTTCGCGATACGCTTGGCAAACATTCACCAAAAGACAGGCTAGTTGATTCTTATACACTTCAATTTCTTCACCTGTAAATACTCCCCACCCTCGCCCTCTTCATCTCATTTCTGTCCAGTTCAATCAGTAAACCCGAGAGAGAGAGAGAGAGAGAGAGAGAGAGAGAGAGAGAGAGAGAGAGAGAGAGAGAGAGAGAGAGAGAGAGAGAGAGAGAGAGAGAGAGAGTGAGTGTATGTTTTGGAGAGAGAGAATGAACTCTCTTGGTCTTTTTTCTTCAAGAGAGGTAACCTCCTTAACTTAAACCATTTCTTAAGTGATTCTAGCATTGATTAGTTAGTTTTTGTAGCCTAGTTTACTGTTTTGCTATACCTCTAACTTGCTTAAAACCAGTTTTATGGCTTTTAAGTTTGAACAGCGTCTGAGACGAACGTTCTTCATTTGCTGGATGAACGATCGTCAAACGGACAGAAAGCTTAATTTGAGATGTTTAGGACTTAAGACTATTTTAGCTTGAGTTTAAGGCTGATGATATGTCTTTTCTCAAATTTCGAGATTGTGGAGCCTCATGAGGACTTTTTGGAGGAGCCAATGTAAGTGGTGATGGGCCCCATGGTAGGCCGAATCTTAAAGATCCCTTACAAGTTCCAGATGGGCCAATCACAAAGTCAAGGGCGAAGAAGATCAAGGAGGCAATGCAAGGATTGGTGCAATCCACTTGGGCCGAGTTTGCAAATTTATCGAGCAAGACTCCAACATTCAAGATGGGCTTGAAAGAAGAAGAACCAACTTTAATTCATGTGATACAAGCAACAGATGGGGGCGGCATAGCCTAGTGGTTTCTTGCAAACTCTTTATTTCACTAAGTATAGGCATATGGGCCTATTTTTATGTTTCTATGGTTGTGGGCCTTTAGGCCTATTTGTTTTATTAAGTGGACTTCTTTTATTAGCTATAGAAGTGTAGTTTAGGATATTTTGGGCTTGAAGATGTTCAGCCCATGTCTTTTAATTGATGTAGGCCTTAGTAGGATTAGGGTTTTATGGAGAGATTTTAAAAAGACTTGTAGCCGCATATGCTAGACAAGTTGATTGTGAATGAAGTTTTATTCTTCATAGAAAACTTTTCAGTTTTCTCTACTTGTTCTTGATTGAACTAAGAACTTATCAAAGGCAAACCCTTTGTGGCGTTCTAACCAAATTTAGGTTCTTGAAACAAGATTTCAACGGGTCTAGATTCTTTGGACTTGATTCTTGGCTTTCTTGGGTAGATTTCAATTTGTTTGTGGGTTCAAAGGGGATTTCATCCTGCGGGTTCACATCATTTGGTATCAGAGCTCAGGCTCCAAATCAGGTCTTATTTATCCTTCTTATTTATCCTTTTCCTTTTCCTTTTCTTTTTCTTCTTTTCCTTTTTTTTTTTTTTTTTTTAGTTCTTGCATTTGGATCTACAACTCCTTTCTTCATTCTTATTAATTTTGTGTGTTCTGTTCGAAGAAAAAAAAAATAAATAAAAAAAAAAATCGTGTGTTAGAATTCAGATCTGTGATTTTCACAACTGGTTACTCGTGTAATTGATTCAGGAATTCAGATTTGTGAATTCTTTAATTAATTACACCAGTCTATGCTTTAATTTTTTCAAATCTGAAATTGTCAGATTTGAATTCCATTCTTGATTGCTTTTTTCAAATCTTTGTTTAAATTTTTTTCAGATTTGAATCTTTGCTTTAACTTCCATATCTGTAATTTTTCAAATTTTTTTTTTTAAAAAAAAAAAAAAAAAAAAAAGAGAAAAAAAAAAAGAGAGAAAAAAAAAAGAAAAAAAAAAAGAAAAAAAAAGAAGCTATTTGATATACTTTGCAATCCGGAAATTGAAGTGATTTGGTGTTGATTGATCTTTATCTTTAAAGGGATCGAGTGTATCATCTTTAGTATCTTGTGTCCTAATTGTTCTTTCCTCGTACAAATTCTTTTAGATCCGTGTCATTTTATTCCTTTCTTGTTTCTGGAATCTGTTGCTGGTTGGAATAATACAAGGTGATGTCTTGATTTAGTTCAACTAGTTCTTAAAGAACTTGAAAGGGAAAACAGGTGAGGTGAAAGACTAAAAGAGTGGAAACACGAGTGGAGTGACAATATTTGAGTGTAAACACGTAAGGGAGTGTGTGAGGTTTTTACCACTAACATATTTTTGTTTTGTAGTGCATTAAAAATGTCTCATAAGAGTGATTCAACACCTAAGGAGGAGGTGGATAATTCATTCTTTGTATTGCGAGCCATGCAACAACAGTTTGAACAGTTGAATTTGGTGTTGGAGGAGGTGAAGAATAGGATGGATCAGCAGGAGGTAATCATTAGAAATCTGCAAGGTGGGCGAGATAGGAGGAGACGTGCGCCTAGCATTGAAAATGAGTTTGAAAACGAAGGAGATGATGATGATGAGGAAGACATAGCATCTGAAGTTGGAAGGGGCGGAGTTGACAAACCTAGAGGAGGTAGGCGTGGAAGAGGACATGGGAGAAATCCAAGGGGTCGAGATGAGGTAGATAGGAACCTTGGGAGCATCAAAATGAAAATACCATCTTTCCAAGGTAGGACTGACCCTGAAGCCTATTTAGAGTGGGAGAAGAAAATAGAGTTGATTTTTGATTGTCACAATTATTCAGAAGAGAAGAAGGTGAAGTTGGCGGTAATTGAGTTCACTGATTATGCAATTATTTGGTGGGATCAATTAATGACCAATAGGAGGAGGAATCATGAGAGACCTATAGAAACATGGGGTGAGTTGAAAGCTCTCATGAGGCGAAGATTTGTACCTAGCCACTACTATAGAGACCCCTACCAAAAATTACAAAACCTTACACAAGGGTCAAGGAGTGTAGAAGATTACCATAAGGAGATGGAGGTGTCTATGATTCGGGCCAATGTAGAGGAGGATCGGGAGGCCACAATGGCCAGATTTTTAAGTGGTTTGAATAGAGACATAGCCAATGTAGTTGAGTTGCAACATTATGTGGAGGTAGAAGATATGGTGCACATGGCTATGAAGGTGGAGAGGCAATTAAAGAGAAAGGGGGCAGCAAGGTATACTTCAGTTTCTAGCACTCCTTGGAAACCACAGTGGGATAGAAATGCTCAAGCTATAGTAAAGGGAAAGGCCGAACCACCTAAGGGAAAAGATGAGGGAACTAGCAAGAACAAACCCAAGGTTGATTTCCAACCTTCAAGGAATAGAGATATTAAATGTTTTAAGTGTTTGGGTTCCGGGCACATTGCGTCTCAATGTCCAAACAAGCGAGTGATGGTTCTGCGAGACAATGGGGAGGTGATGACTGATAGTGAAGATGATAGTGATGAGATGCCCGAGTTGGTTAATGCTAGTGATGATGATGGAGTGGAATACCCCGTAGAAGGTGAGTCTCTTGTTGCCAGGCGTGCTCTCAATACGCAAATTAAGATAGACGATATGGAGCAACAGAGAGAGAACATATTTCATACCAGATGTTATGTAAACAACAAGGTGTGTAGTATGATTATAGACGGGGGAAGTTGCACCAATGTAGCTAGTACCACCCTAGTTGAAAAGCTGAGCTTACCTTTATTGAAGCACCCTAGACCTTATAAGTTGCAATGGTTGAATGAATGTGGGGAGGTCAAGGTCAATAAGCAAGTTTTGGTGGCTTTTACCATTGGAAGGTATAGTGATGAGGTGCTTTGTGATGTAGTTCCTATGCATGCTGGCCATATTTTGTTGGGGAGGCCATGGCAGTATGATAGGAGGGTGATTCATGATGGGTTTACAAACAGGTACAACTTTGTGAAGGATGGAAAAACATTCAAGCTTGCTCCTTTAACCCCAAAACAGGTCTATGAGGACCAACTGAAGCTGAAAAGTGAGATTGAGCAAAAAAAAAAGAGTGAAAAAGAAAATAGAGAGGTGCTTGAGAATAAAGAAAAGAGAGTGGAGCCACGAGAGAAAAAAGAAAGAGGACTTGCAGAGAGAAAAGGGAAGGCAAAGATTAGTTTTTATGCAAAGGAGAGTGAGGTTAAGAGGGCATTCTTAGCAGATCAGCCTATGATTTTTCTTGTTTACAAAGAATCTTATCTTAATCTTGATGAAACTAACCAATCTCTTCCTAGTTTGTCTCTTTCTTTGTTGCAGGAGTTTGATGATGTATTTCCAGAGGAGATGCCGAGTGGGTTGCCACCCATTAGAGGCATTGAGCACCAAATTGATTTCATACCTGGAGCAGTTATTCCAAACCGACCAGCCTATAGGAGTAATCCGGAGGAGACCAAGGAGCTTCAAAGGCAAGTTGAAGATTTGTTGAGCAAGGGGTACGTGAGGGAGAGCATGAGCCCATGTGCAGTACCAGTGCTACTAGTGCCAAAGAAGGATGGGACTTGGAGGATGTGCATTGATTGCAGAGCGGTCAACAATATTACGGATAGGCGGCCCATAGCCTTCTTCAGTGAGAAGCTAAGTGGGGCGGCCTTGAATTACCCCACTTATGACAAAGAACTTTATGCTCTTGTTCGCGCTCTAGAGACGTGGCAGCACTACCTTTGGCCTAAGGAATTTGTGATCCACACCGATCATGAATCATTAAAGCATCTCAAGAGTCAAGGTGACGATTCGAGGTCGAATCCTTTTGAGGAGAGGGGGAATGATGGGCCCCATGGTAGGCCGAATCTTAAAGATCCCTTACAAGTTCCAGATGGGCCAATCACAAAGTCAAGGGCGAAGAAGATCAAGGAGGCAATGCAAGGATTGGTGCAATCCACTTGGGCCGAGTTTGCAAATTTATCGAGCAAGACTCCAACATTCAAGATGGGCTTGAAAGAAGAAGAACCAACTTTAATTCATGTGATACAAGCAACAGATGGGGGCGGCATAGCCTAGTGGTTTCTTGCAAACTCTTTATTTCACTAAGTATAGGCATATGGGCCTATTTTTATGTTTCTATGGTTGTGGGCCTTTAGGCCTATTTGTTTTATTAAGTGGACTTCTTTTATTAGCTATAGAAGTGTAGTTTAGGATATTTTGGGCTTGAAGATGTTCAGCCCATGTCTTTTAATTGATGTAGGCCTTAGTAGGATTAGGGTTTTATGGAGAGATTTTAAAAAGACTTGTAGCCGCATATGCTAGACAAGTTGATTGTGAATGAAGTTTTATTCTTCATAGAAAACTTTTCAGTTTTCTCTACTTGTTCTTGATTGAACTAAGAACTTATCAAAGGCAAACCCTTTGTGGCGTTCTAACCAAATTTAGGTTCTTGAAACAAGATTTCAACGGGTCTAGATTCTTTGGACTTGATTCTTGGCTTTCTTGGGTAGATTTCAATTTGTTTGTGGGTTCAAAGGGGATTTCATCCTGCGGGTTCACATCAAGTGGGCTATCTTGTGCCAGTATTTTTATAAACATTGACCCGGTGCATTTTATGCTACGCTTTCAAAGAAAACCAAAGATTTCATTTTTAGCACTCAGAAAAGTATGAGATACTCTTATGCATGAAACATATGACATGAATTCCTTTTATATCTGTTAACTCAAAATATGCATAAAATGTATATTGCACTTCTTGAGAATATTAAAATGCAATGTGTTGTTACTTATGATGAAATGTGAAAAGGGTTTATAAATGTGGCCATCGGTACCATGTGTGCGTGTGTGTTTTTATAACTTAAAGGCAGTGCAACGCACCCTTACTAAGGATATGGCCTCACCAGCCATTAGTCCTAAGTAATAGGGCTTAGGCTGACAGGGTTCCGTAGAGAGTGGTTGAGCAGACCAATCCTTGCCGAAATGTGATGTACATGACGAGCACAACCTTACTTTGGGGTTAACAGAGGTAGAGATATTTATGTAGTAACCTTGCTTTGTAGATAACACAAATAGTTATAAGCAAAGGAATGAATGACCTTACTTTGTAGATGACACAAGTAGCAGCAAACAAGGTAAAAACATGGACTCATGATTATATAAAGCTAATATGTATAAAATGAATATGCTTGTGAAAAGAAGGATTACAATAATTTCTTCAAAAAAAAAAATACTTTTATCTACATATGGACTATTCACATTCACACACTATCACCGGCTTAGTTGCTTACTAAGTGGTGGACTTACCCCTTACTTTCTCCACCTGTAAAACATTTATGTTTTGCAGTGTTGCCAGTTAGGTTTTGAGTAAGAAGGATCTAGACGTAGACACGATCATTCGAAGGAATAACATCGATCCGGTTATGTTTGAGGATTGATTTATGGATTTTGAAGATCACTCATGGTAACTAATACTTTTGGATGATGTTGTAGGCTTAGCATTTGAGGTTTGATTGTGTATTAAGTTTAGTTTTGATCGATGATTTGTATAGTGTGATTTCAATTATTGTAATGACTCTTGGTAGATGCTCTGGTTGTAATTAATGTTTATAGAATATTTTATGTTTCTGCTGTGTAGTATTATTTTTTAAGGAGTAGAGATCTTTGAGTCTTATTTCTGATAGAATGGGACTGGGAGACGAACCTTGAAGTTAATTAATTTCTCGGGGTGTTACAAAAACACTTTGCTATAGCCCAAGAGTCAGCAAGGAAAGATGTGGAGCGGGCATTTGGAGTACTTCTAGCACGATTTGCAATAGTACGTGGACCAGTACAATTTTGGAAACTTGAAACACTCAAAGACATTATAATGGCATATGTAATGTTACATAACATGATCGGTGAAGATGAGCGGACTAACAATGGAGCAAAAGACTTTGAATATAAACAACTCAATGAAGAACTTGAACTAATGACTCTTGTGGCTACAAATGACTTTAATGAGTTCATTCGACACCATCATTTTATTAGAGACAGGATAACTAATTCTCAACTCCAGTTGGACCTCATCAAGCACTTATGGCAACTACATAGCGAGGCATAGGAACTATCGATTAGTCTTTTTTCTTCCTTGCTCGTAGTATTTTTCGTTAGACAAAAACAATATCCACATGGATATTTTGATATTATCTTTGTCTTCTAGTCGCTTTCCTATTGGCTTTTCTTCATGTATTGTGTGATGGATAGAATATTTTGTGGAATTAATGAATGATATTATCTAAGATTTAGTTTCGCTATTAACTTCTACTCCTTGTCCGGTTTGATCCCAACGAACCTCTACCATGTGTACTTTTCGATACAGTTAATAAATATTTGCTTATACAGTAGCACATGTAGAATTATCATGTTTAAATTAGTCGCAAATTATCATGATTAGCATCATTTACTACACGGTAGAGAAAATGATTTGTAACCTTTTCTTAAGGTAACTATACTTGAAAACCATAAATATTGTTTCTAAAATATGATATATAGCATCAAATGGACAAACAAAACACTATAAATCAAAGTCATAGTACATGCATCTTTCATCCAAAGTCATAGTTAAATCATAAAGCACAAAATACGAAAAGCAAAAATAACCTTCAAACAATTTTGATGATAAGTCCTATGTCACGCCCCCATTTTGAGATATAAGGGAAATGTGAACTTGAGCTATATGAAAAAAAAAAAAAAAAAAAAAAAAGGAAAAAGAAAAGAACATCCACACATTTCCATAGGATAACACAAGATAGGAAAATTAACTTTATATATATTAGTTTTTAAGTTAGTACAAAATAATGTCAAGGATCAACAAAAAAAATTAACGCCGTACAATATACAAAAGTTGGTCCGGTCTATGAAGATCTACTGTTCTAGGGAGGTTATCGCCATCCACTAAAAAAAAAGCTATACATAATAATAAAAAAAAATCCTTGACTATGAAATATTATTATTCAAAATAATCATAAACCCATTGATCCTCCTTAATGAGCCAAAACTTGGGGTCATTATATGTTGCGACCCCAATTGGGATTCTGGCTAGAAGAAAGATTATGAAAAGAGCCATCTAAAAAGTTTAAAGGGGAAAAGGGTGAGTTTGACGACTCAATAAGTAACACAACATAGTAATAACAATATAACCGTTAAAACTTGATAGAACTCTTGAGTGCAATAACAAACCTTATAGATAAAAGAATTTATTAGATCAAATAAAGAAGAATGTAATTATTATTCCTTTAGTATGTATGTTTAAACCCCTTTGATCTAACTCCACTTTTAACCATGAACGGTGCATGTTTGACTTGTCTCAAATGACCCATATGAGCTCATCTTGTCGTCACAGGAGAGAGCTTTACCGGGATGGGGGCTTCCCTATGTGAAGGCCACCCTGCTGATAGCCCACACATTCCTGTATCCATCCTTCAATGTGGTTATCATACTATCCATATACCATATATGATTTGGATCGTTTGTAACATTATGGTGCCGCGGGATAAAACTTTATTTATATAGAGTACATGTAACATGTATAAATTTTGAGAACTTATTTATAACCATGTATAATTTCACCAACTTCATAAGATCACATGAGATTCTAATCACATTTTATAACAAGAAAATTATCATGAATGAAATATAAAAAGGCAAGTAACTTTAGAATCATTAAAAATGAAGGAGTTTAAAAAATTCTCGATTTTTTCTTAGAAAAGTCTAATAAAATTTATGTCAGGTTTTTTGAGGTTGTGTTCTTTTACCTGGTTTTTTTTGAGTGGAGTTCGCTACCTCCTACCTGTTGGGTTTTGAATACTACACGTTCGTTAGCTTCTCAGGAGGAGAGGGTGTTTGTTTTGATTTATATAGGAGAAGGAGACGGGCGTTGGGCAAGGCAACAAGGGGCTTCGTGGCTGCATTTCTCTGAAATGCAGAGGCATGGTTGCAACGTGTGGAAGATGAGGGGAGATGTGGCTATGGAAAATTTTACCCTGAGACACGTTGAGGTTCTCGTTCTGTAGCTTAAGGGAGAAGACTTCTAGAGACTTCTATGTGATGTCAACCAAATAAAAGAAAAAAAATCTCATGTTATTATCTGCTCAAGCATACACGTAGTGCTCATTGGAATGTTGAGAATCTACTTAAAATAAAACTCAATTATGTCATCATGAAAATCAACTCTTTTTTTTTCTTTTTCTTTTTTTTTTCAAACAATAGCCTTTTTAACTTCTTTTAATAACATTTAATATCAAAAAAAAAAATCTTTGAGTTCTCATAAAAATAAAAAAAATAATACTAAATTTTTCTAGGGTGTTATATCCTAGCCTGGCAAAATAGGACATAACTTTGTGTGGTGCAAGTACCACAAACAGTCCAGTAAAAAACTATGGACTATGGAGTTCATCCTATACAAGTCTTTGCACTAATAAAATCGGACATAACTTACATTAAAATCATGGGCTACAAAAGTAAAAGAACTAACAAACAAAGAGTGCCAACGCGACTTTCAAGGATTTTCAATTTGATCTTCAATTATTGCCTTTTTTGCGTCTGCGAACATATTCTTGCCCATCTTCATGCAATTGACTTATATTCATCAACATAAATTCCTTTATCTCTCTCTCTCTTCTTCCAATCGAAACGCTTTTTCTCTAAGGCACAATTCCCCCTCTCTAAGGTGCACTTTATATTGCTTAAGAAGAAACATCTCTTTGTCTTGCTCATGTGCTTCTCAAAAAATTTCATTTTCTTCTTCTTGTCTTCATTATGTCATTTAGTATCACAATAACACCCATATTTGTTTTTTCTTTGCTCTTTTGTTTCTTCTTTTCGGCTTTTTGGCTGATTGGTCACTCAATGTCTTTAAAAGCTTTTTGAGAGGCCTCCTCGTTCTCTAGATTTATCACAACTGGTGTTTTTTCTTCACTTTTACATTGTCCATACAAGCCAACCATTTTGGATGAAACCTCAAAATAAGACAAGAATGTTCAAAGTGAAATGGTGATTTTTGAATATCTAAATACATTAGTCTTACCTGGCCAATATGAAATTCATTAGCAAATACAAAACATAATTAGAATCTTTTGAAATAAATGGAACATGTTCCAAATAAATTGACAAAAAGTCATAATTAGAACATACATTGTCTTGCTCAGTCAAACCACTTTGTGACCTCTTTTCAATTTGGGATAAGAAACTACAAAACTTATTTACCGCAAGTTGAATCGTTAACCACCAATTCATTATAGAGGTCTGATTACGGTTGGATCCAAATGTCTTGTGTTTGAGAAAGTAGTCACAAATTCTTGGCCAATAAACCTTGTATTTTTGCCAATTTCCTTGAACGGCATCCTTAGTAACATAAAGCCACACCTCCACAAGCATATTGTCATCGGGTATAGTGAAGTTGCTACCCCGGCACGATTTTTTAATAGTAGGTTGAACCTCAACTTGGGGTGAAGCCTCCTGGTGTTCACTAATTTCATTTGAAAATTCTATAAAAATATCATCTTCATTTAAAAGATTAGTGTAGTAACCGCATTGGGGAGTTTGTGAATCCATCACTAAGCTAGAATCAATCAATATGTAAACTAATACAACACATGATCTACCTAATCCAAACAAAAGCAACTAAAAGAGATTGTTTCTAATCATCCTAATTTATGGTAAGATCATACATATGAAAAATGAATTCACGAAATAAAACATAGCACTCCCACAATCATATACCCCATCATATAAAATTCACATGGTAATGGTCAATGAAAGGTGAAGCACCTCAAGGACATAGCCCAAACATGCTGCCTAATGACGATGCACCTACCAATTTTAGAGTATTCAAGAGGGAAAATAATTGACTCCTGATCATATATTTAAAAAGGATGGTGGAAATCAAAACCTTGAACATAACTTGATTGGGAAGGCAACGGAATGCTGACAGATATAGTATCTTCCAAGCATGGAAGAGATACAATTCAAAGATGCTAATCCATAAAAAATAAATAAATAAAAAAAAAAGAAAAAAAAAAGAAAAAAAAAAGAAGATAAAAAAAAAAAAAAAAACCATTGGTTGATAAACTTTGAAGCATCACAATGGAAACTCAAGTTAAAACTCGAAAACTTGAGCTAATAACATATTCTACTGGTTGCAAGATGTCATAGGCTCTTAGGATCACTAAAATTTTGAAAGCAATGAAGTTTGACAATAAGTAAGCACTTAAACCATTTCTATGAAAAATATCATTTGAGGATGATGAAATTGAAAATTAAAAGAGTAAAATGATTGGACTGCCAATAAAATGTCTACAAATGTAGCACCCTCAAGCAAGGATACAATTTAGAAAGGCATTTAACAATGCAAGATGTATATCTCTCATACATACAAAATGATGACCATGTGTGTAATAGAATTGCAAATGATCAAATGCTTTTGACCCACTTGTTGAAAAGATGATTGTATCATTTAGAACAACTGGGCAACCTGAAATCTTTTACAAACTATTCACTCACCTCAAAGCTAACAAACAACACTGCTGAAATGTAGAAAAGTTCAACTCAAGCAAATTTGCATGCTTGCATAATGTTGCAAACATAGACCAACTGAACCATGCTAATCTTTTTAAGTAATATCCTAAGACAGTTTAAAACTTCAACATTTTGGCATTTCATTCTCAAAATTCAAATAAGCATGCTTAACAGTTCAAAACTTATCCCAACTTATTTGCCTCCATAACATGCAAAGAACATGTGTGTAACTGTAAGGAAATATAGATCAATGCAACTCTACGCTTTAATCATATGGTAATTGAATGTACAAAACTTCTACATAAGCTAAACTCAAACAAAACATCGAAAATACACATCAAACGACTTAAAAACAGACTAAAAGTATCAACATCAATCACATAACCATGCATAATATGTTTAGACATGAAGCAATTGTCTATGAAAACTAAACTAACTAACCACAAAAATAGATCAGTCCAAATAGCCCAACAGTAGAACCACCACCACAAACTAATGGAACTAAGAAGGATAGAAAGGGTAAATAGAGTTAAGAAACAATAAAGAGTCTCACCTTCACCCTCACCAAGAAGGATAGCATATACATTTTCATGTAGACCCTGGCCCTTATTCCCCATAAGCTAATATTTTGCAACCTAACAAATGCTACAGAGCAATCAATATAAAACCCGATCGGCTACACCATTCCAAAACATTCAACCAATATCAGACCCAATTTTCAACCCAACATCTATAGTAGAGAATGTATAACACCCCATAATAATAATAATAAAAATATTTTAAGATAATAATAAGATGCTGGTAGATTAAAAAAAAAAAAAAAAAAATCTGGCAATCATAGGCACGTGTGGATTTTTTTTTACAAGAGAATGGGCTTTTTTTTTTATGTTTTCTGGACGTTCTAGAATTGTGGCACACAAGTTTTTTTTTAGGAAATCTTCCTTAGTAAGAAAAGGAGGCGTGGTTCTTATTTTTTTTGACACTTGGCAGTCACGTCCACCTTTTATCTGAAGATAAATACGGTGTTCATCTTCTTCTTCTTCACCTTTTCACTCTGCTATCAGAAGATATATTACCTTCCTCTTCACAATCAAAAATTGCAAGTTTGGACAGGTATTCCGAGATTTCCTTTCTTTTTATTCATTCTTCTTCATGGTTCATTTATTTTGTTTTTGTAGCCTTATAGATATATTTATATTACCATACTTGTTTCTTTTTTTTTCTTTTTCTGTTTTTTTTTCTTTCTTTCTTCCGCACTGGGTCACAGACCCATCTTCCTTTTTCTTCTCCTTCTTCTTTCCACTTCTGTCTCTGTTTCTTTTTGCTTTTTTTTTTTTCTTTTTTTTTCTTCTACTCGGTTAGAGAGGGAGACGAGAGTGGAGATGAGGGAGAGATGAGTGTGTGACCGTTAGAGGGAGGGGAGGAAGGAAGAGGACCCAGCCGGTGGGTTGGCCACCGGACTGGACGGACGACGCCACCGGACCGGCAGGCCACGGTCCCGCGCCGGCGACGTCCCTAGTGGCTTTTTCCGGTGATTTTTGCCGGTACCCATACCTTTGGAAGCCAAATTTCTCCTTGGGTAAGTGAAAATATTAGTCTTTATCAATTTTTAGTTGATTTTTGAGAAGAATTTAGAGCAAGATTCGTTGGGTAGGCTGAATGGGTTTTGAACAGAATTGTTTTTTTTCAGATGGGTATAACCTGCGAAAACTCTTCTCTGTCTATTTTTTTTGGTTGGCTTTGTGGGTTCGGTCAGTTGGAAGGAGCTTGGCTGTGGGTTTTTGTGACTCTCAGTAGAGGGAGTGGCCTTGCTAGTGTACTGATTTGGGTTTCAATTCAGTCGTGTGTTGACTGATTCGTGATATTCTTCCCTATGTTGGATTTGTGATATTCTGATTTTGAGTATGTGCTTGGACGTGCTGCTATTTGACTGAATCCATGTAATTTAGAAACAAGATTTTCCCCTGTTTTAGTCATTTTCTCTGTTGACTAAATTTGAGTAGGCTAGTTTGATTGGTCTTTATTATGGATTTTGGATTGGTAGTTGGAAATATTAATAATTGAGGACTAATATGTTTTAAAATGGTTATTTTACTAGCTAATTTGGTACTGGATCAGTGGGCTTTTAAATTAGTATAAATAAAATGATAGTGTAAGTATAAGCTCTAATTTAGATTTTAAGATTTATATTAACTGTTATAAACGGTTATCTAAACTTCAGAATATCCTCTAAATAAAATTTACCCTTGTGTTTTATTTAGGTAAAAGCAACTCTAACGTTAAGGGCTATCAAGGTAAGGGGATACAACACCGAAAAATCCCAACAATATTTTATTACAAAACTTTTGAGAAAAATGTTGGGAAATTTTACAAAGCGTTTGCTTATGTGATTTTTAAATGCCAAGCTGTTATTTCTCATATGTTATTCATGCAATTTTATGCACATTTACAATTATAATTAAGAACATTTTTAAGTTATGGATTATGCATAAGAGTATTTCTAAGTTATGATAAAGAACATTTCAAAGATATGATTACAGAGAATTCCAAAGTATATGATTCTATTCATGAATACAGTTTTGAAAGAAAAGAGTATCTAAAGTTAAATTCTGCACATGACTACAGTTATGAAAGCGGCTTTTACAGTTTTAAAGTAAAGTATACAGTTATAACAGAGCCTACAGTATTACAGAAAACGTTCATGTGCAGTAATTGTTTAACCCTGAGGCACTACTACAGGTAGATTTGGTACCCATAGGGTAGCAAGGCAAGCATACTGTAAGTTGGTGTGTGCTACCGGCCGGGGTTGGCCTTCACCTAGGGAAGATCCCCAACCCGGCGACTCTTCTCTGTGACGACAGGCTGAGTCTATAGGTCCTTTGGACAAAGCCAACGTGCGCCGCTCACGGGAACTGGCGGTGTAGAGTCTATAAAGGGATAAACCACAGTTAAAGGATTAAAGAGAAAATAGATTTAAAGAATCGATTTGATTTCTCATGCTATTATCATGTTTCTTGTTCTGTTAATTATACTTATAAATTCTGTTTTTAATTATTCATTTTGATATTTTTGTATAGATTGTCATTATACATAAATAATGATTTTATAGCATGTTTTATTTTCTTGGTGTTGATATTTCCTTACTGAGTTGTCGAACTCACCCCTTTTCCTTATAACCTTTTTCAGATGAAGGTTTATATAATAGTCATGAGGGGAGGAGTACCAGTAGGACTCCTGGTTGTCACTGATCCACAGATCTGGCCCCATCCGTGGGCAACCTGGACTTACTGTTCTGTGGACTAGTTGAAGATGTAGATTTTTGTAAATAGTAGCAGTTGTAGTACCTGGGGACTCCTTCGTGGACAAAGATTGTAGAGCTGATAGATCATGATAGTACAGTTATATTTTTGTGATGGAAACTGTACTCATTTCAGTCCTTTAATTTATGCGGTGGTTTTCTAGCAATGTGGATTGCTAGCTTTTGTATTACCACTTCACTTTTGAGTTGTAAATAACCTTGAACCCCAGTGTAAAATTTTGATACTGCTATCATAGTTAGTATAAATAGTAATACTACTCGTGTCTTGAAACTCTCCGTCTTTATTTACTTATTTATTTATCTTTTAGTTCGCGCTTCCCTTTTTACCCAAATCGGGGGCGTGACAGAATGTCTCAAACTAGAGCACACCTAAGAAGCCCACATCAAACAATTTAATGGACATGGGTATGTAAATGCAGAGAGAGAGAGAGGTACTGAAGCAAGTGATAGTAGCTTGCATTGTATGGGTTCACGGGCTCCCCTCCAAATTCTACAAATCATAAGCCATTTTGCTTATCATCCATTTGCAAAAAATTAAAGGAGAAAATTGAAGAGGAAAAGTGAAGCGTGAAAGAAGAGAAAATCGAAGAGATATGGGAACAGGAGAAATCGAAGGGAGAGAGAGAGATTCATACCTTAATAAATCAAAGACACTAGATCAAACACAATCAGTGGGTAAAATTATTCTCCAAAACACCAAACATATCAATCCAAAAACCCATTTAACAACCATGGCAATACAACAAGTATTAAGTTCCAAGTTGTAGAAAATCATCAAAATCTCTAAAGTAGGTGCATAAAATAAAATACCCAGATGAAAAAAAATCAAAATCAAAATCAAATCTTTTAAAAAAATTGAAATTTTTCATAACAAAACCTTCACCCAGTGTAGCTCAAGTGCAAATCAGTGATAATAGATAGTTAATGGTCTGTGTATCCTGTATTCTATAGTAGAGAGAGAGAGAGCAGTACCAAAGCAGGTGATGGAGCTAGAAGCGGCGGAGCATCCAGCGTTGCCGAAGTATCTCGGTTGCTTTGTTGCTTCTTTTGGTTCTTCTGTGGAGCTGGAGCGTGCTGCGAGAGGGAGAGTGAACGGTAGAGAGGAATATAGAAAATGCAAAGAAGGAGAGTGAACAACAAGTAAAATGAGGAGGAAAAGTGAAGCGAAAAGGGAGAGGAAAAATGAAAAGAAAAGGCGTGAAGAGAATGTGAAAATGAAAATAAAAAAAAAAAAATCAATAGCACATGAAACTTGTGCAAACTTTTGCGCCAGAGTTTGCTGAATTGGGCTTTTTTAAGATATTCTCCAAATTTTGGAGAAAACTTTGTAATAAAGAGCTTGTTGGAGATGCTCTAAAGATAAAATCCAATAATCTAACGAATTAATGATGAAGCTTCTAGAAGAGTGGACTTTTCTTTTAATGGCGAATTTATTGCAAAATCTAATTAGCTAGTTTATCCACTATCGACTTTCCAAATATAACTATGATTTGTTTTATTTGTCATTTTCCTTTTTGGATTTGTTTTCCTTGGCCCCAAGTAATCTTTCTACTAGCTATAAATATGTAGCTTGTGTTGTAATAAATGAGTTGAATTTTGTTTGATCAGTTTATCAATAAGAACTAATCAAAGTTGAGTTTTTCTCTTTTATGCCTCAAACCTTAGATAAAATCTAGGTTTCAAAAAGTGTTGTGAGTCTCTTATTGTTTATCTTTGTGACCCACGATGTCATGCTGCATCAGATCCCCGCAACCCCTACGAAGAAAACCTAATCTCACAAACAAAAGCTTTGGGTTGGGAAGACCCCTTTCCCCAACTTGAAGTTGTCACCCAATAAACGATCCAAACAAAAACTAGCCCCTTGTAGGAAGAACTATTGTACAAAAATCCCTAAACCCCCAAATAGTTTGTGTCACCCTTATTAAAGCTTGGAGCTTTGCTAACCTCTATCAGTAGAAGAGTTGGAACCAAACAAGTTTTTATTCTCCTTTGTTAACGCTAAGGCTTCAATCCAAGTTTGTAGCAAATGTTTTGATAACAACAAATTCTATATTGTTGCTTTAATGTATTTATTTCAAGTATGATACTTGCAAGAAACATTTGAGCACACATTCTCAAAGGACTAAAAAGAACTAAAGCGATTTGGAATTCAAAGCAAGAATCCATTAAGCACTGAAGAATTCAAGGTTGAAGAATTTCTGTTTCATTAGGGTATTCCTATAAAGCTCTTTTATGTTTGAACTCTTGAGGCTCTTTACCTTAGAATGAGGAACTTTCATGCATTTCATACAGGAAAATGTTAGATTTACAACATCAATACAACAATTGTACAACAATCCCTCACATGAGGGTGGGTCCCACATACTGGGGCCCACCCTCATGTAAGGGATTGTTGTACAGTTGTTGTATTGGTGTTGTACAAGAATCAAATCCCTTTCATACATGGGTTTTTTATATAATAGATACGAAGGTGCATTAAACTTAGGTTTCATGAAAAATTGGCTAAGTGTGAAAAATGATTTTTCTCTAAATTAGTATTTTTCAAAAACAAATTACTAGTTTTTGTTCCTTACACATTAAATAGCCAATACGATTTTATGAGATTTTATTATAAAGTTACATTGGTTTACTAGATGAATCATTTGTAAATAAATTGCTAGAAATCGTATTTTGTACTAAAATTGGATTTTGACATTTTGATTAAGTGGGAATTCGATTTTCTACTATTTTTTATTGAATCCAAACAGGGTAATTCATTATTTATATTGTAAACTTAAAGTAAATGTTTTCAATATAAATAAGGCTACTGGTCGGGATCAGTTCCTGAATCTGTCTCATTGAAGCCAAAAGACTATATTCCAAACGACTATATTTTATATATAGGCTATAAATATATGGATAGAGCTCTTGTTAAAAATACAGAACTTACAATTCCAAATTCAAGCATTCAAGTATTTCTTACATTCATCTTCCTCAAAACATTTTCAAATTCAATTCATTCAAGAGTTATAGTCTTAGAAAGAAGAGTTATTATTCTATGAGCTTTATTTGTATATCATTCTCAAAAAGAAGAATTATTGTTGTGAGAGAAATCTTAAATCCTATGCACAATCAATTGTATTAAAATGGTTGGTGTAACCTTTGTGAGGTGAGAAGAAGATATTCCACCTCTTCAAAAAGAGCGGTGTGCTCTTGCTGTATAAGGGCTTGAACTCCACCTGCAAGAAGTTTGGTTCAGTGGATTGAAATCTCCAATGGTGTGCTTGAGGATTGGACGTAAGTTAGAGAGACCGAACCACGATAAATCCCGAGTTTGAATCTCTTTCTCTATCTCTTTATTATTGTGATCATATTGATATTTTCTGCATTATATTGCATTTTATGTTGCTTTAAGTTATTTATTTAGTATAATTTTTATTAAAGGAAAAGTTTGCAATCAACCCTATTCACCCCATCTCTAGAGTTGATTATCTGGGCAATAACCCACATGCCACCTTGAACGTATTCTCAACCACTGGCTCACTCCTTATTCTCAAACTCTAGAATCCTTACCCTCGAAGAAAATGACATCAATCTTAGTCCTTTTTGGGTTCAAATACAAGGTCTACCCCTCTAAACACATGACCACAAAAATGCAATCATTATTTGAAAATGGCCTTGGAGGAGTTTTGGAATAGTTCGGTACAGATAATGAGTATTTCATTAAAAAAATAATAGTTATTACTGAGAATGAAAAAAGTTTGAGTGAAATAGTTATTCCTATTCATTAATTTGATTGTAACACAGGAGTAAAACACTTAATACACATTCTACTGTTTGGTACAATGTAATATTTAGGTGAATGGAATCATATTGTAATTGAATTTCCTAAAACATATTTATAATACAATTCTAATTTATATTTTTATGGTCTTTTCTCTTTATTTTTTTTTAAAACATAAACAATTATGCTATAACATTTTTATTATTTTTTAGGAATAATAGTAACAAAAAAAAAAAAAAACAGGAGTCACTTTGCTAGAACCAGAAGCAGACCAGAGAGAGAAACAAATATAATTCCGTCGATGTACCAAACTTAAAATGGCGTCTGTGTTCAACAAATATAGACACATTCGCTCCTGCACACTCCCCAAGCAGCCAAACCCCAAAAACCCTAGCTCCTTCCACTTCAACCATGGCTTCCATGTCTTCAAGCTCTCTCAGGCCCTTCTCTCGCTCCGTCACCACTGATCTCAACGACCGCGTAAGAGTCCTAAGACTTCCTTGAAAACTTTTGCTGGAATTCAAACATTCGCACTCTTATAGATGTGTAGAGCCTGAGATTGGCGTAGTTCATGTGAAAATTTAAAACGTGGAAACTAAGGAGACTGAGGAATTGTAATCACAATCTTGTTGTTTTATTTGGTTTTCTTATCAAAGGGTTTGTGCCTTGTGATTCTGTTTGTTAAATCGTTATTTGCCTTTGATGGGATGAATTCAGTCTGGTCGCAGAAAAATTAACACTTTTTGACAAATGGGTTGACGTTGTAGCATCCATGCTTTTGAAGATGATGTGACTATTTTGTTTAGTTGAACTGCATTTTCGAAATTTTGAAAACTAATGCAATATCTGACTTGAAATTCAAACTTGTTTACTTTTATAGATCCGTCCACTTTCTTGGTGAGCTTCGGATTCTGGGTTAAGTCTTGTTCTTTTTATCTATAAATCATCTGGGTTAACCTGTCTACTACTTGCGGAGAAAATGTAGGAAAAGAAAAAAAGCAAAAAAATGTAGTCCAGGTTTTATTGTTTTGGTCGTGGAAGTGGAGAAAACTATAATTATAAAATAATTTGAAGTCAAATTTTTCTGTGAAAGACAAACAATCGAAAAAAGCATCCAATTTGTCATCATCATTATTTTTTATTATTTTTATTTTTATTTTTTTCTAATTGTTTTCCTCGGTTTTGGGGGGTTTGATTCTAATTCTGATTGGTGTTTCTTCAGGGTTTAACGTCAAGGAACTTTTTGGTGGGTTTTGGGTTCAATAAATTAGCAACTTTTAAGGGGAACCGGTTGGTTGGGAGGTCATTCAAATTGAGTTGTTCGATGGAAAGAGAAATTGATGTTAGAACATCAGCGTTGGTTGACGGTGTTGCAGAGTGCTTAAACGGTATGCGTGGTGTTGTATTTATGCTTCAAAATCTGTTGTTTTCTTGATGCTATCCAAATGTATGGTTTTCATCACATTGTGGTTGTTGTTTTGTTTTGTTGGTGCAGAATTGGAGGTGAAGGAGCCAAGTATTTCAACGATGCTGCTGAATTTTGAGAACAAATTTGATCCTTACGAAGCAATGAGCACACCACTTTACCAAACAGCTACTTTTAAGCAGGTGATACTCGAGAAATTCTCACAAAATTTTGTATCTTTTAGTATTCAGGAGAGAGGGACATGAGTTTTACTCATTCAAGAAGTTAAATGTGGTTCAGGACCATGAATATGCAGTTAAAATTATGTTTATAAAGTAAAGAATATTGGATTAAATTCTATATGAGAGAGGCATCAGTTTTGTTCATTGAAGAAGTTAAATGCGGCGAGTACTATGATTTTGCAACTTAAATTATGTTTATAAAATAAAACCCATTGGAGTCTAGCCTGTGTAAATATGGCTTGGAAGAGAGGGACCTGAGTTTTATTAATTGAAGAAGTTAAATGCAGTGCACGACCATGATTATGCAGCTTAAATTAAGTTTATGTAACAAGAACTATTGGGTTAAATCCTTTGTTTGTTTGTGTATTAGGGAGAGAGAAGCCTTGGTAAATATGCCTTGGGAGTTATTAAGTACTATGAAAGTATTTGAGCTGTTGAACAATTTTGTGCAGTTACAGCTAGTTGTGTGGTTTTTTGGGTTGGAAAGAAGGAAAATCTAGGAACTTTATCTGATTCACTCAGTGAAAGGCGTAATTGGTGATGTCATTAAGTGGATTAAGGGAGGTCATGGATGACCTTTGATCATCTCCAATATTGGAGTCTCCTTAGTGTATCTCGTTTGTGCTCTTCACTTTGTAATCGTAGTTCATCTTGAAGGAGGTCTTCTCTTCCTTCTCATCTAATTTCTTTTCTTCTTCTAATGTGCTATGTTTTTAAAGGGGGAAGAAATGTTGATACACACGATGTTCTCATTAGGTAATAGGCAATTTTAACTCTTCCTCTTTTCAATCTATATCACACTTTCCTTAACTTCTTTGCCAATGCGATTTAGCTTTCCTTTTTGCTGCTACTTTTTCCTGTCCAAGACCAATTGAAGTTTATCAATGCATACTCAATTGTTGTCAAACCTTTCCCAAATTAAAAAAAAAAAATTATTTTCCCCTTGTTTATTGAGAGTTTTTGCTTTGCACAGCTTTCTATGTACCAAAAGTACTTTATAAGCTCCTTAATGCAATCCCAAACAGGCCCTTAGAAGTTTAAATCACTGAAAATATCTGTTTACTTTTTAGATGGACTGAATTAAGAGTGGTGTGTGAACCATGGGTTCATGCTTGGCAGTAACTACAATCATCTTGGCACACAACTCAAACACACGCACACAAGGATTGTGCTTTTGAATGGGTTGAATGCATAAAAACATGAAATTTTGAACCCATCTGGACTCTGGATGTCTATATATCAAATGAGGAACGTGCTCATTGAGTATCAATCCTACGTGTTTATCTATGCTCTACAGTATCTTGATTGCCATGCCTTTAATACTCTGTTATGCAGCCTTCAGCAACAGAAAATGGCCCCTATGATTATACCAGGAGTGGGAATCCTACACGGGATGCTCTAGAAAGGTGAGACTTTTTGCTTGATGTACAACTGCAGTTGAATCAGCTTTGTCGATCTCTGAATGGACTTGTCTTTTCTTTTTTCTGTTTCACTGCTTCTGATGAGCTTTAAACTCTCTGTTTCTTAGCCTCCTGGCGAAACTTGATAAAGCTGATCGAGCATTTTGCTTCACTAGTGGAATGGCTGCTTTGGCTGCTGTTTCTCATCTTGTTGGAACTGGTTCTTTTCAGTGTCATTAATTTCTTATATTTTAGTTTCTTGAAGTTTCATATCATACAAAAATCCGTTGTCTGTGCAGGTTTAATTATTTTTTGTGCTACTCTTTGTATGCACTAACTCATTGGAAAAAAAAAAATCCTTATTTGATTTTTCTGTTGGTTGCTGATTGCAAATTATCAAACTTGTCTGAAAATTTTCATTTTAATTAACCTTTTAGGTGAGGAAATTGTTGCTGGAGATGACCTGTATGGTGGTTCTGATCGGTTGCTGTCAAAAGTAATTCCAAAAAGGGGAATAGTGGTGAAGTTAGTATTTCTTTCTCCTTTGTTCTTCGTAATTCAACTACAAGTGATATTTTACTTTATAAAGCTTGCAATGTGCAGGCGAGTAAATACAACTGATTTGGATGAGGTTGTGGCTGCCATTGGACCAAGCACAAAGCTTGTGTGGCTGGAGAGTCCAACCAACCCTCGACTGCAAATATCTGATATTAGAGTATGATGTCTTGTTCTAAAATCATGAAATTAGGTTATTGACTGCTATACTTGGTTGTTTATTTGTGGCAAGCCCATAAGTAACAAAGAGAAATAAATTATTTGGCTATTCATCTGCCAAGATATGATGCTTAATAGCTTATATGTTATGTGAAACAAAGGGACTTCCTGGTAATGCTGCTTGAGAAGGTGGCCAAGATACTGAGGGACATTCTCTTGGGTGGATGGCATAAACTGAGACTTTCGTGCAGGATAGAGATTTAAAAAAGCTTTAGTTTTTCAGACTGAATTTCTAGTTATGAATATCTCGTAATTAGTTATTCCATGGTTTGTGTTGTGTTTTATAGTTCACTCTTAAGATATCTATATTTTGAGGTTTAAATCTAAGAGTTCAGAACCAGGGTTTGTAATGTAAAGAATGTTGCAGATTGTGGACATTGGATGCATCTCTTTGTTGACTTTATCTCGTTGGATAAGAAGCACAGCTTATAAATTTATCAAGGCTGACATGGCAGGCTCAAACCATTGTTAACACTAGTATTTGTAAAATAAGAAGAAAAAAGTATTTCCTCTATGGAAATAGGCATCTAGCTTCCTGGAGCTGATGAAAGTCATAGAAGCTGATATAAACCTGGATTAGTATTAATACAAAGCCTAAAAATTATCTGCATTCTTTTAAGTAAATACTTTCTCTTTGAGATTGTCCTTTCCCTTATGTTTATCATTTTAAAGTCTAAATTCTCACGAAAGTGTTGCGATCTAGAAGATGGTGCCGATTTGTCTTTTTTTTTTTGGTGTGTTCTAAAGAAAAGAAATAATAGGCGTTTCGAAGACTTGGAGAGGTTCTTGGAGGATATTTTAGCTTCTTGTTCATCCTTTGTATCTTTGCACGGTGGCTTTAATGTCCCCACTGTCGCTTAGTTATGTTGATTTTGTTTTTTCGTTTTTCTCTTTCTAGTTAAGTGATTCATTTTGTATACTTCCGGTGTACTTAGGGGTGCCTTATGCTTTTAATAAGACTTGATTTAATCTCATGGAAGCCTCCGTTTTTTAACCAAGGCTTTCCAGCCAGGAGTTTATGCGACTAAATTTACTTAATCTCATGGTTGAAGGAGGGAGGGAGTTCTCACCTAAGGGTCTCTTTCAACCAAGGCTTTTCAGTTAGGGTTTAGGCTAGTAAATTGACTGACTTAAAGAGAGGGAGGAAGTTGGGTTGACTGATGGGGAGTTGGGCGTGAGAGAATACTAGGAATAGTTTTTATTAGTATTATTATAAATAATTGAATTTTGCATTATAATGATTAATAATGTCAAGTAATAATTCATTGGCCAAGGACATAGAATTAATTATACTGTTGTTTCTTCCTCTATATATAAACCTTTCATACTTTTCGAATATGAAAAGATTGTGTTTTCTAGAGATTTTTAGCTCTGATATTAAGTAAACTACACCAACCTCCCTGAAGGTTTCGGCAAATATAAGAGATTTACCTCTTATTTGTGGAAATGACTCACCATTCCTTGAGGTTTGTGATTATAAAACAGATTCATTGTATCATTGGTTATGTGCCACTACAAATTATGACAACATACACACACACACACACACACACACACACACATATATTCAAAGTGAATTTTCATCTAAAGTAACTTTCAATTATTGGTTACTAAGAAGACTGATTAGATGACTACGAAAATCAGGAAAAAAAAGGATAGCAGCCTAGGGAAACTGCTGTGATTGGGCGGAAAGCGTTAGTGGGTGACTTTTTAAGTCCGCCGTCAAATCCCAAGGCTCAACGCTGGACAGGCAGTGGAAACTACCAAGCTGGAGTACAGTAGGGTTAGAAGGAATTTTCGATGAAGTGGTGAAATGCTTAGAGATGAACATGTTATTTCTGAAAATAGGAGGTAAAATCTCAAGAGAGGTTGGTGTAATTTTTTTTGTTTTGATAAATAAGTCAATCTCATTAGAAAGCAAAGAGGCGCAATACAAGTATACAAGAAGTATTCAAGAGACACCCAATTAGGGAGAGGAAGAACACATATCCAAAAATTCTAAACAATTAGAAAAACAAGAATTGTTGTAAGCTGTCATCCTAATATAGAGAGATTTGAACATAACCCTCTGCCTTCTCTGCTATTTGTCATTGTGATGGAGGTTTTGGGTTAGATGATTTCTGCTACAGTGAGTGGGGGTTTGTTGTCTGGCTTCTCTGTGGGGACTGGGAGTATTGGTGGACTTGATATCTCTCATTTTCTGTTTGCAGATGACACTCTAATTTTTTGTGAGGCAAACTCAGATCTCCTCCGTCATTTGCGATGCTTGTTCTTGTGGTTTGAAGCTGCCTCGGGCTTGAAGTTCAACTTGGCTAAGTCAGAATTGTTTCCCATAGGTTTGATCAATAACATAGAAGGTTTGGCTAGGATCTTGGGTTGCAGGGCCTCGTCTTTGCGTATGAAGTACCTTGGTCTTCCTTTGGGTGTTTCTTTTAAAGCCAAACTTATTTGGAATAACATTATTGAGAAAGTTGAACGTCGCTTGGCTGGTTGGAAGCGGTTATACTTGTCTAAAGGGGGTATGATTACCTTATCAAGAGCACTTTGTCAAACTTGCCAACCTTCTTGTTGATGTTTCCCCTCCTGGCTACCGTTGCCAGTCGAATTGAGAAGTTAAGCGAGATTTCCTGTGGGGAGGTATGGGTGAAGAGGTCAAATTCCACTTGGTTAGCTGGCCCAAGCTTTGTTCTCTGATCATTGAAGATGGTTTGGGGGTTTAAAATTTGCTTATGTTCAACCGAGCCCTTCTAGGGAAGTGGTTATGGCGTTACACCTATGAGAGAGAGGCTCTTTGGAGAAGGGTAGTTGGCGTCATATATGGAGATCAGTGGAGTGGGTAGCCTTTAAAGTTTTAAGTCTGGTATAATTTATCTTTAAAGTTTTAAGTCCGCTCTTGAGACCGTGTTTTTCCTTAAAAGTAATTTATCATCAGTTATAATTGCTTATTTGTAATTATTTTATTGTTGACTATACTTTGATTGTGGTTTAGCATTTGGCAATTGAACATTATTGCTGATAGTGTTAGGAGATGTGTTCATAATAACTAAAAGCTAGGCATTTCTTTGTAGATGTAAATCTTTGTTACTTATTTTTATGATTTGTTCCTTCATCTTATTTAATAAGAACTTTCGGTACATTATTCCGTTTTAGGTTTCTCTCTCTGTTGATAAAATCATAATCAATATGGGAAGGTGCTTCTTTCTAATGTTTTTCTATTGGGTAATTGATCACTTTCCAGAAAATAGCAGAGATGACTCATGCACATGGTGCTCTTCTGTTGGTGGATAATAGTATAATGTCCCCTGTATTGTCACAACCCCTGACACTTGGAGCAGGTTATCAAAATGCTATAGATGTAAAGTTGGTTTTTTACCAATTAAGATATTTCTCCTTAGAATCTTGTATATTTACTGGTCCTTCTTCCTTTTAGATATTGTTATGCACTCGGCTACAAAATTTATTGCTGGACATAGTGATCTCATGGCGGGTGTGCTTGCTGTGAGAGGGGAAAGGTTGTATCTCTTGCTCAGTGCTTTCAGATTGAACATATAGCATACATCTTTGATTTTTTTTTCTACTATTTTAATTTCATTTCATTTCATATGTTTCCTTATTATAAAAAGAAATCATTTCATTTGTTGGAAATTAATGACCCATTTGGAAGTGAGTGTTAACCTTGTAGCTGACTAAAATAGCATGCTTTGATGTATTTATGGACTGAAAACCTTAAGAGCATGATTTTGTAGTTCGAAATTTGTAGAAGCTTTTCATGATGGTGGTCTGATGCAAGTTTCACTTGGTTCCAAAATAAATAAATAAAAGAAAACTCAACTCCATGATGAAAAATAGATTAAGAATCAATCTATTTGTTTACCTATTACTCTCATTATCTAACATTGAGTTATCCAGTCCCTTTTGCAGGAGTTTTTGTCAAAGTCTTTGGTTCTTATGCTATTTCTTGTTTGCTCCTTGAGATTAATTTTGAAATGGAATTAAGATACAGGATATATATTGATTCATCTAATGGCTTAGGGTACGTTTGGTATACGGAATAGACCTGGGAATGGAATAGATATTTCGTTGTTTGGTTAGTTATTATTTTTAGGAATAGCTATTCCATAGGAATAACTATTCTGCAAAAGGTGCTATTCCTCTCAGAAAGGAGAGAAATAGCTATTCCTTTCCTGCTGGGAATGGAACCCCAATTATAATTGGCACAAAATCCCTCAGGTCTCTCTCTCTCTCTCTCTCTCTCTCCATTTTTCTCATGTTTTTTTGTCTATTACTGTCTCCTCAAATTGATTCAGAGGTAAAAATTCAATCCCTTCATCAATATTCTCTATTTTTTTTTCTTTTCAGAATTCTCTTCATCAGTTGCTGCTAAGATGGCTGTTGAGAAACTCTGTTATTTGATTTATTTTCTGGGTTCGATTCTCTTTGGTTTACAAAACCTATGCTTTATTCATATCCTCTGTAGCTGTTGTTCAAATTCTCGTCCAATATATTTATTCTCAGTCGTTTTTTTATCAAAAACATATTGTGGCTTTTCATCTCTCATCGTTACATTTTTGGACCTTATCAACCCCCTCAAAATACAGAGTATTTCCACATTGACGCTCTTCATTTGCATTCCTGCAAGTGAGCTCTCAAGTTGTCCTCTTTTCTTGAAATTGATTAGTTTTGGAGAGTTGGGTCTCAGTTTTCCTAGATGGGTACTGCTTCTGCTGGGTACCCCTTTGGAATTACTGCCCATTCCCATGGAAAAATTGGTTCTTTGCCTCATAGAATGGACTGCCCAAGCTCTAGCTTCCCTCTAGTTATTTTAGAGGATGATTTTGACAATCCCTGGCTGGTGGATCAACCAATTATTTTAGATGCTAAATGCCTTTTGTCTAAGCTGGAGTGTTGGTGTTTCAAGAAGATACTCGGGAAATTCAACTTCTTGTCCATCTAGCTATCCTTTTTCGGTAAATTTCAATCTCCTCTATCCTTCTTGGTGCACTGGTAGAAGGAAGACTTTCGTTTTGTTGTGTTTGTCTCGATGGAATTTGATTAGCCAAAAAAAAAAACACTTCCTAATTGATTGGAAAAGAGAACAAAGTTGAAATTCTAAAATGACAACGAAGATGATGGGTGAAGAGATTCTGTTTTATATCTGAGAAGTTTTGTCTTGTTGAAACAAAGGATCAGTTTGTACACGAAGAGATTCTGGCCGTACTAATGACTTCTGGACAAGATGATGGGGGCCCAAATAGAATCATGGGACATCTCTGGTTATGAATATGATTATATTGGGTATTCTTGTGTGGCATGAATTGGGAAGGAAAGAAAGAAAAAAAAACCCTACAGTTATAACATGTTTAAAATGAAAAGAAAAGAAGGTCTATGAAAGTGTAAATTAGAATTGTATTAGGAAATTTGATTATGATATGATTTCATTCACGGGTGTATTGCATTGTACCAAATGGAATACATATTCAGAGTTCTGTTCCAGTGTTAAAGCCAAACTAATGAATAGGAATAGCTATTCCATTCTATCTTATTCCATTTCCAGTAATAGCCTTTTTTCTCAATGGTTGTTATTTTCCGTACCAAATATGTCCTTGGTGTTTTTCCTTGTAGTTTTATTATTATTATTTTTTATGTATGCTTGTGTTGCATGTGTGTGTGTGTGTGTGTGTGTGTGTGAGAGAGAGAGAGAGAGAGAGAGAGAGTGTAAAAATCTCCCTCCTTCCATCTGAACCACAAGGAACAAACTGTTATGCAATATGGGGATTTAGATTCTGTGTCTTTGGCTTCTTAATTTTCAAGGTTGACAACAAATTGGGCTTTAGTGGTAAAATACACTGGCTTGGTGGTTAGAGTGAATCTAGATTCCCTGTTTGTAGTCCTATGAATGCTTGCATTACAGGTGTGTGTGTGTGTGTGTGTGTGTGTGTGTGTGTGTGTGTGAGAGAGAGAGAGAGAGAGAGAGTAAAAATCTCCCTCCCTCACTCCCAACCACAAGGAACAAACTGTTATGTACGAGGATAAGGAGATTTAGATTCTCTGCTCTTTGCCTTCTTAATTTTCAAGGTTGACAACCTATAAAGGTTGACAACAAATTGGGGTTTAGTGGTAAAATACATTCATTGCTCCCCCAAACCCGTTGATTATCGCAGTACTACAAACCTAGAAATATTATCAATTGTTATTCTATCTGTTTCTTAACTTGTTAAGTGCCATATTTATATTTGCGTACGTTAGGACAAATGCATTTGAGAGATGCTGTGTACCTTAGGTTCAATTTGAAATTCACATGCTCTGACTACTGCTCTCCTCATGCTCTACGCTCTAGTATCTGGTAATCCTTTTTTATCTTGGGTGTTATATGTTATAACTTGTTATTTCTGTGCTATTATTTTTCTTGCCTAATTTTCGTATGTTTGTCCCAAATTTATTATTATGGATTTTATTCTCATTTCATTTCTTTCTATAATTTTACCCACTGTTCTCATATTTTACAGCTTGGCAAAAGACTTGTATTTCATACAAAATGCAGAAGGCTCTGGGTTAGCTCCATTTGACTGTTGGATCTGTTTAAGAGGAATTAAGACGATGGCTTTACGAGTTGAAAAGCAACAGGTGCTATTTCAAATCTTCTTTAAATACCTTTTTATATTTTTCTTTCTAAAGACCTCAAAGGATATAGAGCTTTTGTTTATTTGTTGTGGTATTTATTGGACTTTCGACTTATTTGATTCAAATGGTACGCAAAATCAAGATATGTTAGGAATAGGAATTGCTTTTCCTAGGAATCAGTATCCCTGAGAATACAATTATTATTCCTATTGATTTGTTTGGTTACAGCATTGGAATAGACCCTAGGGTTAGTAAATATCTTATAATGCCTCTGTTCCATAATATTTGCACAAGTTTCCAGATAGACACTTTTAGAAAAAAAACAAGTCATTTAATACCAGTCATCTCAAATTTCCAATACAACTCTCCTAGCTTATCCTTAAAAGAATAAGGATGTACGTTGGAAAAGTACAAGTGAAGGGTATGGTGAGAAAGATAATAGTTTGGAGACCAACTTGCAGATGTATTTACAAAGTCTTTGTGTTGTAATCAGTTAGAGTTTATTTGTTCCAAGTTGAGCTTATATGATATATATGCTCTAGCTTGAGGGAAATATTAGAAAATGGGGGTAGTATTGTAATCCAAAGGGAATGGATCAGGTGTCCCTATTTCTAGAATACTGTACCAGCTGTCCTTTCCTCTAAAATGATGTATTTTACTTCTATAAATAGTAACATATGGTGAGGACCAGGAATATACTGAGCCTCTCTTTTGTGAATCCCTATAGTTTTCCGGGTTCTTTACTAAGCTTTAATATGATTTCCAAATGCTAAACTCATTGCTTTCATTCTTGAAGAGGAAATGATTTCTTTCAGTGCTGCCTTTGTTCTTCTATGTTTTCTGTTGCTTTGGGCTTTCTTGTTCAAAACAGCTGCTTTTATATCTTTGACAGGAGAATGCCCAAAAGATTGCTGAATTTCTTGCGTCCCATCCACAAGTGAAGAAAGTTTACTATGCCGGTCTTCATGATCATCCTGGACATGACTTGCATTATTCTCAGGTACTGTCATCAGATGGATTTCTGATATCGATACTGCAATAACCCCTAGCCACTGGCAGATGTTTATATGTTCACCTCTTGCAGCAAAGGGTGCAGGGTCTGTGCTTAGCTTTTTAACGGGCTCACGGACACTCTCAAAGCATATTGTTGAGACTACCAAGTACTTCAGCATAACTGTTAGTTTTGGTAATCATCTTTTCCACCTATAGTTCCACACAAACATAGAAAAAGAATGAAAAGACCATGAAAGGGAAAATTTTAATTTTACGTGATCGGTTTCTAAGGTATCATCACATGGTTAAAGAAAATTGATGATAATATGGAAACGTTTAATCTTGATTATTATATTACGCAAGAACTCATATATGTCTACAAACCATCCCCAATTTTAAATCTACCAATGTGCCTCACTCTCTCCACCGAACTGTCTCTTTGTGTGATACTTCTATGTGCTTTGCATTTGCACTTGTCTAGTACATTTTTGCAGTGTCATGTTAGATTGTGGAACATGGAACAAAAAGAATGCCAGGAAAAAACTGCATAATAAGTAATGTTCTCTTTATTGAGAAAATTAAAGGGTGAGTTATTTCTGTCTTTGAAAATTGGTAAACATGTGTTTCCTTTTAAATTTGAAATTTCACTATATTAATATGTAGCGTTGACAAAACTCTGGATAATCCTCGCAAGTGTTACAACATAGTGATTGATTGGTGTTATGGGTAAAAATAGCGGAAAAACTCCTGATCACATGCTTCTTCACTGTGATATCGTGAAGAGGGTTGTGAAATATGATTTTTCAGATGTTTGGAGTAGACTGTGTTATGCCCAGGCGAGTGGTGGAGCTCATGGTATATTGAAAATGAAGGTTTTTTCTGAATGATTTTAATATTTTTTGAATGTTTTCACTTGTTTAATGTGGTGCATTTGGAGAGATGAATGGAGTTCTTCACGAAGTTCGAGACAAAGGAATAAAAAATAGTTTCTCTATGGCCTCCTCGTTTTGAGACATTATGGCTTTGGGGTCGACCCCGGTAACAAAGAAGGAATCCATAAAAACTTGGGATCCGACACCATGATAAAATACTACCCTCATGATTAGACCATGTCCCTGAGATTTGATAAAAGAAAGGTGCATTAGCGGTTAATACGTTGTAATTGGATAAGTTATTAGGAATATGACGGAACGAAAGACCAAGGAAAGAAAGAAGAATGCACCAAAATGCAGGTGCTGCACCAAACGCTGGTGGTTGTTTCTTGTTGTAAGTGAATGCAACGAAAAGACCCGGAAATAACGAATAATGAAACAATTCATATATTGACATTGCAAGGATTGGGAGAAGACGAATTCAGAGCTACACCTTTGTTTTCTTAAATCCCTCTTTGAGTGGTTCTCTGTTGACACCTTTCTCAATATCTCTAACTTTGTAGATTTTTGTGCTTTCTTTCCCCGTTCTTAATCTTGCTGGTGTTTTTCTCTTGTATGTCTTGTGTACTTGGTTTGTGCCCCCTGTGCTTTTAATAAATTTGCTTTACTTGTGTTTTTTTTTAGAAATCTAGAGTTATGGAGTTTGTCAATTTCTCACTTTGAAAAAAATCACGTGGTTTCTCTCACCCATCTACTTCCAAAATAATATCCAAGTATACAACTAAAAGAGAAGTAGGAGATTTCCTATAAAACTGACTTGAGCAGCCAATTTGAGTACACTAATGTTGATTCATTGTAGGATATCTGGTTGTAAACTTTTCAAGAAAAGATCTGGTTGGAATCGTGTGTTAACATTCTGTTGTGTGGAGTTTAGAATAGTTTTTGAGAAAATGTTTAAGCTTTTGTAATTGTTTTTTTATGCGGTTTCTCATTTGCAGGGAGTGTGAAGTCCCTCATAAGCATGCCCTGCTTTATGTCCCATGCAAGCATACCAGCTGAAGTGCGTGA
>JAJPGS010000572.1:5000-11874 GCA_028654335.1 Alnus rubra | reverse complement strand
GTATGTAATGTAGCCGGGAGAATCCGCCGTTTCAGCTACCACAATCGTGTATTCCATTGCTCCCCTTTCTTGTAAAGTAGTTACTACCTGAGCCACAGAAGATGCTTTTTGACCAATAGCAACATAAACACATATTACATTTTGCCCTTGTTGATTGAGAATCGTATCTGTGGCTACTGCTGTTTTACCGGTCTGTCTGTCCCCAATAATTAATTCTCGCTGACCACGTCCTATAGGGATCATCGAATCAATAGCAATAAGTCCTGTTTGAAGAGGCTCATATACGGAACGTCTAGAAATAATACCAGGAGCGGGAGATTCAATTAACCGAGATTCAGAAGCTGAAATTTCCCCTCGACCATCAATAGGTTTAGCTAGGGCATTTATAACACGACCTAAAAAAGCCTCACTTACTGGTATCTGAGCAATTCTTCCTGTTGCTTTTACAGAACTTCCTTCTTGTATCATCAAACCGTCACCCATTAATACAACACCAACATTGTTTGATTCCAAATTTAGAGCAATACCTATTGTACCCTCTTCAAATTCTACTAATTCACCCGCCATTACTTCATCAAGACCATAAATACGGGCAATGCCGTCGCCTACTTGAAGTACGGTACCGGTATTTACAACCTTTACTTCTCTATTATATTGCTCAATACGTTCACGAATAATATTACTAATTTCATCTGCTCGAATGGTTACCATGAGTATTTCTTAATTCTTTTTTTTGAAAAAAAAAAATAATGCCTACAGTAGAAGGACTAATCGGTTATTTCTTTCATCGTCCCAAACATGCCAATATTAGCATTGATGGTACGTAAATGTAACTCGTTGTTCAAAGAACTATTCAAAGTTCCTAGAGCTCCTTGTAAGGCTTGTTGGAAAACCCGTTGTCGGACTTGATTAATCGCTTTTTGTTGTTCAAAATAAATGGTTTCATTTTTGTAAATTTCTAATTGTTCCAAAGTTTTATAAGTTGAATTAATCAAATTCAATTTTTCTCGTTCTATATCAGAGTATCCATTCACTCGAAACTGATCGGCTTCCATTTCCACTTTCCTTAAACGTGCCCGGGCTTTTTCCAGTTGTTCAATGGCTCCCCCGCGTAGTTCTTCTGAATTTTGAATAGTCTTCAAGATCCTCTGTTTCGGTTATCTAATAAATCATTTAATGAAAGTAGATTATCTTTCCATTTATTTCAAAACTTCCACGATCCCTTCCCGAACCAAACATGAATCTTTCGATTCATTTGGCTCTCCGCGCTCAATTACTTCAATTTTTTATGAGAAATTCCCATATTTTTTTTTGAATATAATAGCCTATCCTCCCTTCTCTATTCATATTCAAAAAAAAATCTCAAAACTGATCACTAATCCAAGACCAGAATATTGGAGGACTCTTCTGACCAAACAAATAATTGTCAGCAACGTTGTTTCTTTTTTTTTCAAATCCAAAGAATTCTTCTTAATTCATACGTAGGTCGTCGATTCAGCATTGGATAAAAAGGAGGGGTTGAAATACTCATAATTTTTTCCAAATTGCAAAATGAAAAATTTGAAAAGAAAGGGTTCAAATCATTTTATCGACATGAGTGTTCTATATCGAAAAAACTTTCTAACTATTCATTTTGAAACCATTTTCATATTACATAAAAATATTAACCTAGTAGTAGAAAGAGTACCTTGCTGAGTGTGGACTTCAAACGGTTTAGTTTTAACCATGTTAATTGTTCCACATTATTGGTTGATAGAGAATCAAAGTAGATTTACCAATGAATCGCGAAATGCTATGTTCTTAAATATGATTTATTAATTTATTCAAAAGTAATTCGCGCGATCATGCACCTTTACAGTTATAACGAAAAAAGGTGCAGTTGGTTGGATCCAGCCTATTCTTGAAATAAACAACTCGCACACACTCCCTTTCCAAAAAAGATCAATACACCGAACACTACACTTAGATTTATTGGATTTGTTGCTAAAATATCGGTATTAAACCCGAAACTCCCGTCGGATGACCAGTAACCCAAGGAAAGGAAAGAATCGGTTACATTTTTCATAAAATCTCCTCTTCTATTTCTATATAGATAGACTAATTATCTATTTCTTTTATTTTTATATATCTTTCTTTATATCTTTATTTGATTTCGTTATTTTATTTTGCAATTTCCTATTTTATATTTTAACTCTTTTTAGAAAGAAAATGAAAATAGAGTTCAAAATATATTGATTTATAAATAAATGGATTTTTTCAATTGGAAATTTCCAATTGAAAAAAAAATGATACTTATTTTTATTAGAATTAGGTACCAGGCCTTATGTCAATTCCGAAGTATCTCGTTTGTTGTAACACTTCCTACAAAAGATTTTCCATTTACATTGGAATAAGAAGGGAAGGAAGAAGGCGAGTCGGTATGCTAATTCCTCATCCTCCAATCAGTCCTTCCCATGGTTATTGTCCCAACAAATAAATAATTGTAGGAGTAAAATCTTAATATAATTCGAAAAAGCGAGAGCAGTAAGTCCAAGGAAATAAACTAAGAAAAAATACGTATTGTTATAGGATTAAACAAAGGGATTCGCAAATAAAAGCGCTAAGGCTACAACTAGCCCATAAATTGTTAAAGCTTCCATAAAAGCCAGACTAAGCAATAAAGTACCTCGTATTTTTCCCTCCGCCTCGGGCTGTCTCGCGATCCCTTCTACAGCTTGGCCCGCAGCAGTACCTTGACCAACCCCAGGTCCAATAGAAGCAAGACCGACGGCCAACCCGGCAGCAATAACGGAAGCGGCAGAAATCAGTGGATTCATGATAAGTTCCTCACACCAAAATAAGTAAATAGTTAATGATACAATAAACCAAGAAATTATGACTTAATTATTCCATCGCTAAGATCTATACAGTCGAAGGAACTAAGAACTCTGAATTGAAGTAATAACATGATTGAATCATCAGAACTACTTCGATATTTCTTTTTTTTAGTTTCTATTCACATAATTTTTGTGAATCCATATGACTTTTGTTCTTCCATTTCTTTCTTTTTTCCAAACAATTCTCTTTGAATTTTTCGCTTTTTTCCTTGATTTCATCTCTTTATTCATTTAATTAATATTGAATTAATATTCAATTCACAATTACAAACTAAAAGGAAGGGCTTTTATTGGGATCCTTATCTAAATTCACAGTATTAGATATAAATTAGATATATCTTTAGTTCATATATAACTAATAAATATCTAATATCACATATACATGTGTTTCTTCCATAACGTAAATCAACTATTCATATCTTACATTCAATCGGATTCTAGAATGATTCTTCGAAACATTCACAAGAGTTGTCTTATAGCAATTAGATTACATATATCTAGTTCGGCTCCTCCTCCGTAACCAATCCATTTTTTTTAGAAATTTAACTTTTGTTTTTTGTAAATCTTTCTTTTTTCTTTTATTATTCGACCACATGGGTACAATCAATCTACATGTACAAATTCGTTAGATAGAATCATTGCATCGAAATATCAGTATTTGATTGATCTAAGTTAATGTAATTTATTATTTATTAAAATTCTCTTTTGGTCAATCGTTGAATTGGATGAAATCAACTTGAATGGGCATCATTCTATATAACAATAACATCTTTTTTTTTATAGCACGCCGTGGTAATACTATAAGTAATACCATAAAAATTCTTATTCAGATTATGATTACTAATAGCTAATAATATTGAATATTCGAATTAAATCAACAAAACAATATAAAGAGAATATTCATTGGGGGGGGGTATAAATGGACCGAACTGGAATTTTAGGAAAAAGATCTTTTAGATCTCTTTCCTTTTTTTTACTTCCCTGTTTGTTGCAACTCCCTAATATCTCTAAGATCTTAAGCTTTTTTTTTACTATTACTCTCTAGATCGTATATATATCTTATTTCTATATTTATTATATATATTTATATAATTTATATAATTTATTTATTATTTCTATATTTATTATATAAATATATATTCCCTAAGCAGATTATCATGATACGCGCATATATTGCGTAAGTATTAAGCTAAAAAAAGCCTATTTCGAAAACTAGTCAATGATGACCCTCCATAGATTCGCCTATATAAGCCGCAGCTAAAGTTGCAAAAATAAGAGCTTGAATACCACTTGTAAATAATCCAAGTAACATGACAGGTATAGGAACCACTAAAGGTACTAAAGAAACAAGAACAACAACTACTAATTCATCAGCTAATATATTTCCGAAAAGTCGAAAACTAAGTGATAGGGGTTTTGTGAAATCCTCTAAGATATTAATGGGTAAAAGGATTGGAGTTGGTTGAATGTATTTACCGAAATAACCTAATCCTTTTTGGTAAGACCCGCATAGAAATATGCTACTGACGTGAGTAAAGCTAAAGCAACGGTAGTATTTATATCATTTGTAGGTGCGGCTAATTCCCCATGAGGTAACTGTATGATTTTCCAAGGTAAAAGAGCACCTGACCAATTCGAAACAAAAATAAATAGAAACAAAGTTCCAATAAAGGAAACCCATGGACCATATTCTTCTCCAATCTGAGTTTTGCTCACGTCTCGAATGAATTCAAGGACATATTCGAAGAAATTCTGACTGTCAGTAGGAATTGTTTGTGGATTACGAACAGCTATAATGGCTGAACCTAATAAGATAGCAATTACAACCCAAGAAGTAATAAGTACTTGGGCATGGACTTGAAAACCTCCTATTTGCCAATAGAAATGTTGGCCGACTTCCACACCAGATATATCGTATAACCCTTTTAGTAGTGTGTTGATAGAACATAATAGAACATTCATATTGCCCTCTGAAGGAAATAGAACTTTAAAAAGAATTATTTTGATTCAACCATCTATTTTTCGACTTGCCTGCTTGAATTATATATTTTGTATATCAACTAATCACATAATACCCCTAGTTACTTGTATCTCTTTTGTGCGATTAAGGAATGGTAACCGATTTCATAAATCTATGGAGTTCCCAAAATAATTTATTTATCTTATTATTAATCACGTATTTCGTATATAGCTAGAACGACCCTCACAAATTGCAAATACTAATTTGTTAAGAATTAATCGGATTGAAGCTATAGCGTCATCATTTGCTGGAATCGAAATATCTGCGAGATCGGGGTCACAATTTGTATCGATTAAACAAATCGTTGGAATTCCCAAAAGGATACATTCTCGAAGAGCCGTATATTCTTCTTGCTGATCAACGATTATTACAATATCGGGTAATCCCGTCATATATTTAATCCCGCCCAGATATGTTTGCAAGTGAGATAATTGTCTCTTCAGCATAGCTGAATCTCGTTTCGGAAGACGGTTGAGTCTCCCCATCTTTTGTTCCGTTCTCAAGTCCCTGAACTTATGAAGTATCGTTTCCGTAGTATACCAATTCGTTAACATACCACCGAGCCATTTTTATTAACATAATGACAACGAGCCCTTATTGCAGCCCGTGCTACTGAATCAGCTGCTTTATTTTTGGTACCAACAATTAAGAATTGTTTTCCCCGACTTGCTGCATCAAAAACTAAATCACAAGCTTCTGATAAAAAACGAGCGGTTCTAATAAGATTTATAATATGAATACCTTTACGCTTTGAAGAGATATAAGGTGCCATTCTAGGATTCCATTTACTAGTACCATGACCAAAATGAACTCCTGCTTCCATCATCTCTTCCAAATTGATGTTCCAATATCTTCTTGTCATTTCTCTCCCCACACTTCGTCTCTTTTTTTTTTTTTAAGAGGAGGTACCCTGAAATAGAAATAAATAATTGTTCCGATGGAACCTTCTTTTCTACCTCTAACGGATATTAGCCGTTGATACATGATTCAAGCCATTAATTTCTTTCTATTCTATTTGTTATTATCTTTATTACTATTACCATATCTTTATTACTATTACCAAATCAAAAAAAATGACCGCAAATCGTTCAAATCTGCTCTTAGGAATCATTAAATCCTCGCAATGATTGTTTGGGTGTATCGTGTAAATTCTTTGAAATGAAAAAGAAAATAATTCTCTGTGGTGGAACAACATATCTCTCATTTCCACCTCGAATAAATCATTCTTTTTGGTTTCCAAAGGAATGTTGTTAGGTTGTCTTGAACGTTGCACTAATCCTTTGAATCCAGTACCAACGGGTATCATCCCCCTAGAACAACGTTCTCTTTCAGACCTTTCAACCAATCGATACGACCCCGGAGAGCGGCTTTTGCTAAAACTCGAGCAGTTTCTTGAAAACTTGCTTCTGATATGAAACTTTGAGTATTTAGAGATGCTTTCGTTATTCCCAATAAGATGGCTCGATAACGGATCGCTTCTTCCAACGCACGCCCTGTTCGTTCCGCCCGCAACAATTCAATTAGTTCTCCGGGTGAAAAAACATTAGACATTCTATCTTCTGAAACCAACACTTTTGATGTTATTTGACGCACAATAATCTCTAGATGTCGATTATGAATCTGCACTCCCTGAGATCGATAAACTTTTTGGATCTTATTAACCAAAGAGATACGACTTTGCACTATAGTTAACTCAGTGCCAATCAAGAATCCCCAAGGAATTCCAAGAATTTTTGCTATACGCTCGTTCCAACCCTCAATCCTCTTTTCTAGATTCATCGATATTGAATCAATCGAACGAACTTCTAACACTTGTTCCACTTTTGGAAGACCTTGCGTTATATCTCCAGATCTCGATTTTTCATATATAAATGTAACTAACGTATCTCCTTCGTAAAGGATTTCTCCATAATGGCCATGAACAGTTGCTCCCAGAGTGGCCAAATAAGGTTTCGCTGATCTTATTACTACAGAGTCA
>JAJPGS010000569.1:12500-14582 GCA_028654335.1 Alnus rubra | reverse complement strand
ACATATTCAGGATTCCAAGAGATACCGTGCGGAGTCTGGCTGTTTCGAATTAGTCCCGATCTTGGGTAATAGAGTACTATGAAGATCCTATCTCTCTTAGCAAGGGTATCTCTTTGGTGAGGTATGAATATCCTTTTTAAGTTTAAGGGTTTTCCGAAGAAAGAACAAACTTTTTAATGAATTTGATGGAATACTCGATTTTTTATACCCGGACTCTCCTTATTTTATACTACTTCTTTGTTTTCCAAGAAGATTAGATCATAAAAAAGGGGTTTAGAACTAAACTTCTTCCTTTTTACATTTCGCTTCTATTGGTTATTTTATTGGGGTTTTTTATAACCAATGTAAATAAGTGTAAAGGCGGTCATATGATATTTCATCAGATGATTGTACAAGGAGGGGCGTAGGTTATATAAAAGAAAGAATGGAAAGAATGGAAAAGAATGGTAAAGAAGTAAAGGAATTATTTATTGGATCAGGAATCAAAATTTGAATTCGGTATGGATAAAAGATCTTCCTATGGTATACTAGTTAATTCTCGACGATGAATCAATTTGATAGCTCAGATATTGTTATTCATGATATTGCTCCGATTCGATATCGTCGAGATGTAATTCATCCCATTGAATATTGAATTTACAGGCGAAAGATTTCTCAGCTCTATGGGATGAAATCCCGAGTTATTGCGAATTAATTCAAATGAAACGATGAGATTATGGAAGTAAATATTCTCGCATTTATTGCTACTGCACTGTTCATTCTAGTTCCTACTGCTTTTTACTTATAATATATGTCAAAACAGTCAGTCAAAATGATTAATTTGAATTAAACTTGACTGTTTAGTTCTTATTAATGATTGAAAATAAAAAATCAAATGAAAGTATTAAATTTTGTGTCTTAAATGAAATAAGCGGACTAGAATCATCAGTATTTTATGAGATTCGATAGTATGGTAGAAAGATTCATATATTTCTTTCTACCATACTTATTATTGTTATTGTAGTATATAAAGTCGTACTGTATAAAGATATAGGTTTAATATAGATCAATCTACAATATGTATCTTCATAGATATCAATTACATATATGTAATGTATTTACATAGTGTACCAATTCTATTTCTTTGCTTCATCGATTTAATTTGTGTTGATTCCAATCATCAATCTTAAAAAATCGAAGGGCAATTCTTACTCTTACAATTCTAATTCCTAGAATTTCTGATTCTATTCAATATGAATCCCGATATCCGTTGAAAGAATCAAATTGACGAAGGAAAAAAGAGGATAGGCCTATATTAAAATTAAATATTCAATTAATAAAATTAATAAAAAGAAATCACATAATCTTTTTTTAGTATTCCGAAGAAGTAATTGATTGATCAGTTGACAGATGATCCAGTGGTTCATTTCCATGGAACCTCTTTGGATTTCGAAAAGAATTAGTAAAGCCCACTTATTTTTAACGTTTGAACCATGATATGTTCAATAAAGCAAGCATAACATAAATCAAATTTCTAAAAGAATAAAAAGCGGGAACGCGCAATATGTGACTTGCCCAAGGCAATATTTGATTATGTGTAGTATATTGTTGGACAACCACTATGTCTATGTTGTTTCCCGTAGGAAGTCTGTATCCACTTAATAACAATAACAGAATTATTTTCTTTTCTATTTGAACATGAACAGTAAAAAAAAAGGACTTTGCAGAACGATCTATAAAACAATTGATATGGGTTGAGTTTGATTCCTAAAACTCAATAAGTAGTACTTCTAGAGTCCACTTCTACCCCATACTACGAGTGAAAGAGAAAATGTAAAGACTACCATTAAAGCAGCCCAAGCGAGACTTACTATATCCATGTGAATTATATCCCCTATCTCTATAAATATGAAGGAATTATTCCATTATTGTTCACTAATCATTATTATGTTCATTAATAATAGTGGAATCCCTGGCGCAGAGTCAAAGGGGAATTCTGACCCAATACCGTTGACGAAACAATCCAATAAACTCACAATTCTAACAGGTTCTTATATGATTTCTAGTAGAATCGGAAAACACTAAGCACAAGCAAAATACGTA
>JAJPGS010000568.1:0-17344 GCA_028654335.1 Alnus rubra | reverse complement strand
TCCAGAACTTGAAGCCTCTGTTGTTGCATGTTAAAGAACAAAAAAGTTCATGTCGATAGAGATAAAGAGGATAAAAACAAATACAACTAAATTGAAAAAATTTTTTATACCAGACATCTCGATTATTTTCCATGAAAAGCTTGTAAAAGTTTGCTTTACTTTTTTCCTTTTTTTTAAAAAAATCTTTTTCGAAAAACCAAGTTTGTTTCCTTTTCTTTACTCTCCCATTTAATTAGTGCTTTTATGATGCCCACACCATTCATTATACGCTTTCTCCAAACCCTAATCGTCATTCATATTTGGATCTAGATATTGAAGGTGAACGATTTCAAAGTGTGAAAAAATATTCCAAATAGGTTATGGATCGAAAAATTTGATAAGAAAGGTAAAATGAGAAATAAATAAGGAAACAAATTTGACTTACAAGAGTTGGTGAAATGTTTCATAAAATGAAACCAAGAATAGAATAAAGAAATACGTTAGTGGAATAAAGAGAAATTGTATCTATAAATTAACGAAAATAATTTACAGAAAAAGAAAGAAAACAACAGAATATTGACCCTAAACAAAATAAGCAATTTTTTCTTTTAGAAAGCAATGATTTATACAAAAATATTGTCCGAAATAATCGTCCTCTTGTTTGCTTTTTCAAATTATTACAGTTTTTCCCGCATACTAAAGAAACAATTGAATATAATGTCTAGAAGGTAAAATAACATACGTCGATCGAGAAAAATAAAAATAAAATTTTGTATTTAATCAAGAAAAATTTAGATTTTGCTTCCTCAAAACGTAATGGCTTTAATTTTTTTTGACAAACTTCCATAAAAAAAATTCTCACAGAATTTATTTCTGAAATTGTGCGTGGTTATATTCGACTTTCTAATTCACTTCAACCACAGACCACATCGTTCGTTTGGAAGCGGATCGTGAGATTATGTCGTTTTGTTTGTCTATCAATTCATACGATTATAACGACATAGTAGTCAAACTATACCTTTTCTCCTTTTAAGTCTAAAACTATTTGAATTATATCTATGAGTAATGCTCTATATATCAGCCCCAGGTTCACCATGTGCTCCACCCAAATTGAAGTGGCATTTTAAATCAGCATTTGACCAAAACCCAAAACCGTTTTTTCAAGAAAAAAGAACAAACTGTAAGGATTTAGGTGTTGGTCAAAATTTAATAGAATTTGTAAAAATACCCATCCTCGGATCTTTTGTTTATTTATTCTTATTTCTTCTTTCAAAAAAGAAAATTCATCGTTCACACAGAGGGAACAACATCGGTGATTTCAATTGCCACATCCGCTTTTGGGATACACGAGGTGGACAATAGGGTGACACTTAGAATTACTCATGTTTCTAATTATATTCCTATAGTAAAATGATTTACTCCATAAAAATAAAATAGCGTTTATTCAGTTGTGCTACACTTTCTCTTCTTTCACACACAATCCTTATCCTTCGTTTGCAAGTGGATCGTGGATTAGTTTCCATTTTTCAATCTATATCTAAAGATCGATAACGAAACTGATAGTGCTTGTTAAAACCTTGTTAGGAATTTCTCGTGAGTGTTACTTATTATTACAATTTATTTTGGACCGAACATTTATCGGTTGAGGAATTTGGTGTTTGAAATTTTTTTTGCCAAAAAGTACTATAAATGTTGCTGAAATAGCATATATTTGCTTTATTCATTGAAATTTATTCTCAACAACTATCTCCACCACTTCCATTTTCATCTTATTTCATTTATTTCTTTCATCTACTTGAGACCAAATCGATACATTTGTTAAGCAATCAAAGATAACCTATTCCACGAGGTTGAGGGAACTCAATTGTTGTTCGTCAAGCAAGAACACTTGCGTTGTAAATGCAACAACAAACGTTTGGCTCCGCACATGTAAACCCAGTCCCCTGCCATAACCGTCTTCACATTTTGTCTTGCAAGCAATAGGAGTACAGCCAGGAAGCGGGCCGCACTTACTACGCACGCCTAAACCAGTTGCAACTATACAACAAGAACAGATTAAATTAAGCCGCATACGAAATTATTTAATTACACTGCACTAATACTTAGATCTTATCATTACACGGTGAAGAAAACAACAACAATTAAAAATGAAAAAAATTAATTAATGAATTAATTCGTTCAATCAATTGTGTACAGCTTCTAACAATATCAAAGCTTATCAACTCTCTAGCTATCAACCCTCAAGTTTAAAATCAATACCTCGAGAACATATTATAACCCTTCAATTGTATAGAAATTCAACGAATGGAAGTTTCAAAGTCAAGAACTATATTCTCTATTGCGTATAATAATAATAATAATAGAAAAACTACTATCATTTACTTTTTTCTTTTATTTCTGCAGTTAACAGTTACTACTATATTTGAAGACAATTGTATAGTGTTCTGAGGTAACGAAATAACCAATGATAAGACTCTGTAAAAGAAAATTGTGATGAACATCAAAATTGTACACGTACCGCACCAAGAAATTTTTATTTTCAGTTCTTATTTTTATTTTTTTGGTTGAAAGTCAAAAACGTTACCCTCAAATCAATCTTTTATTTTCCAATATTTAAACAAGGATTTGTAACCGGTAAAAGTTCTACAAAACGATATAAAAATAATTCAAGAAAAAGACATTTGGATGTTAAGAACTCGATTCTCTATTGCATATAATACTAAATAAAAACTACTATCATTTCTTTTGTTTCATTTCAAGACTAAATAATGACTACGAGAAGAGATTTGTATCGTGTTGTGATTGTAACTAAAAAACCAATTATAAGATTATGTAAGAAAAAATATGATGAACATCGGAATTGTATGCGTCACACAACAAGAATTTATTTATTTATTTTATTTAGTGGATGAAAGTTAAAAACCATACTCTCAATTCAATCTTTTATTTTCTGATAATTAAACAAGGATTTGTACATGTTAAGAAACTTTAAACAACGATATAAACAAATTCAACAGAGAAAATTTTGAATGTTAAGAATTCTATTCTATATTGCATATAATATAAATACATAAAAAAAAACCCTACTATCATTGGCCTTCTTCTTTTATCTCAACACAAAATAGTGACTACTATATTCGAAGAGATTTAATATTCTAATGTATACACATGTAACAAAAAAGAAAAGGAAGAAGCATTGAAATGAAGGATGCGACGAATTACCAAATGAGAAAACTAGGAGCGTCACGAAAAGAAGGGAGAAAGTTGTAGAATACTTCATGTTGAGAAAAAGACGTAAACAACAACAGTTCAGCTTAACAACAAAGTAATAGAAAAATGTAGTGATTTCTCTAGCATATATAGCAAAGAGCTAGCCTAATATATTTTTAGCAAACACCGTAATTTTTAAGGAAAGATAAAAGAAAATAAATAACAATTTCAAATAAGTTAGCTGAAAAATCGAACACTTATCAGGAAAGGAAATAGAAAAATTAAAAAAAAATAAATAAATAAAAATCCAGAAAAAAATGATAAGAAAGGTAAAATGAGAAATAAATAAGGAAACAAATTTGACTTACAAGAGTTGGTGAAATGTTTCATAAAATGAAACCCAAGAATAGAATAAAGAAATACGTTAGTGGAATAAAGAGAAATTGTATCTATAAATTAACGAAAAATAAGCAATTTTTTCTTTTAGAAAGCAATGATTTATACAAAAAATATTGTTCGAAATAATCGTCCTCTTGTTTGGTTTTTCAAATTATTACATTTTTTCCCGCATACTAAAGAAACAATTGAATATAATGTCTAGAAGGTAAAATAACATACGTCGATCGAGAAAAAATAAAAATAAAAATTTTGTATTTAATCAAGAAAAATTTAGATTTTGCTTCCTCAAAACGTAATGGCTTTAATTTTTTTTGACAAACTTCGTAAAAAAAAAATTCTCACAGAATTTATTTATTAAATTTGTGCGTGGTTATATTCGACTTTCTAATTCACTTCAACCACAAACCACATCGTTCGTTTGGAAGCGGATCGTGATATTATGTCGTTTTGTTTGTCTATCAATTCATACGATTATAACGACATAGTTGTCTAACTATACCTTTTCTCCTTTTAAATTTAAAACTATTTGAATTATATCTATGAGTAATGCTCTATATATCAGCCCCATGTTCACCTTGTGTTCCACCCAAATTTGAAGTGGCTTTTTAAATCAGCATTTGACCTAAACCCAAAACTCTTTTTTTCAAGGAAAAAAAAAAGAACAAACTGTAAGGATATAGGTGTTGGTCAAAATTTAACAGAATTTCTAAAAATATTCATCCTCGGATCGTTTATTTATTTATTCTTTGTTTTTTTTTTTCAAAAAAGAAAGATCATCGTTCACACCGAGGGAACAACATCAGCAATTTAAATAGCCACGTCAGTTTTTGGGAGACACAAGGTGGACAATAGGTGACACTTTCTCTTCTTTCACACACAACCCTTATCCTTCGTTTGCAAGTGGATCGTGGATTAGTTTCGATTCTTTACTCTATATCCAAAGATCGATAACGAAACGATCGTGCTGGTTAAAGCTTTGTTACGAATTTCTCGTGAGTGTTACTTATTATTACAATTTATTTTGGACCGAACATTTATCGGTTGAAGAATCTGGTGTTTGAAATTTGTTTGCCAACAAATGCTATAAAATGTTGTTGAAAATAGCATATAGTGATTATCTCATGTCGAGACAAAAACGTGATCAACAACAATTCCGCTTAACAAGAAAGTAATAGAAAAATATAGTGATTTCTCTAGCAAATATAGCAAAGAGCAAGCTTAATATATTTTAAGCAAACACCGTAATTTTTTAAGGAAATATATAAGAAAATAAATAACAATTTAAAATAAGTTAGATGAAAAATCAAACACTTATCAGAAAAGGAAAATTAAAAATTAAAAAAAAAAAGAAAAAGATATTCATACGCGTAAGGAAGCGAGACAAAAGAATATGTGAATAAATCAAAAAAAGAAAAACAAATAGTAGAGTATGGAAGCATATCAGTCCAACAAGGAAAGACCGTGTATTAATTGATAAACTAAGCCACGGTAATGGCTAGAAAATATGAGAATATTGACCTTGACAGAAATTTAATAAAAAAGATATGGTGCTCATTAAAACTGCTTGTCAAAATAATGTTCTATTGTCTTTTTCCACAACTTAAAGCCTTTATTGTTGCATGTTAAAGGAACAATAAATGTCATGTCCATACAAGTAAAAAGGATAAAAACAAATATAATTAAATCGAAAGAAAATTATTTATACCGGACAATCTCGATTATTTTCCACGAAAAGCTTGTAAAAGTTTTCTTTTCTTTTTTTTTTTCTAAAAAAAAAAAAATCTTTTTCGAAAAACTAAGTTTGTTTCCTTTTCTTTACTCTCCCATTTAATTAATGCATTTTATGATGCCCACACACCATTCATTATACGCTTTTTCGTAACCCTCATCCTCATTTGTATTCGATTTATTTCAGAGAGTGAAATAAATTTCCGAATAGGTTATGGAACCGAAAAAATTTAAAAAGAAAGGTAAAATGAGAAATAAAGAAGGAAACAAATATGACTTACAAGAGTTGGTGAAATAGTTCATAAAATGAAACGCTAGAATAGAATAAGGAAATATGTTAGTGGAATAAGGTTAAATTATATCGATAAATTAACGAAAAATACGTTACAGTAATAGAAAGGAAACAACAGAATATTGACCCCAAACAAATTAAGCAATTTTTTCTTTAAGAAAGTAATGACTTATACGAAAAATATTGTTCGAAATAATCGTCTTCTTCTTTGGTTTTTCAAATTATTACCTTTTACGCCGCATACTAATGAAACAATTGAATATCATGTTTAGAAGGTAAAATAACATACGTAGATCGAAAAAAAAAATAAAAAATAAAAAAAATAAATTCTATATTTAATCAAGAAAAAGTTAGATTTTGCTTCCTTAAAACGCAATGGCTTTAATTTTTTTTTGACAAACTTCCTTAAAAAAATCCTCACTAAATTTATTTCTTAAATTTGTGCGTGGTTATATTCGACTTTCTAGTTCACTTCGACCACAGACCACATCAATCCATTGGAAGGGATCTTGATATTATGTCACTTTGTTTTTCTATGAATTCATACTATTGACGACGTTGTAGTCTAACTATACTTTTTCTCCTTTTAAGTCAAAAGCTTTTTGAATTATATCTATGAGTAATGCTCTATATATCAGCCCCATGTTCACCTTGTGCTCCACCCAAAATTGAAGTGGCTTTTCAAATTAGCATTTGACCTAAACCCAAAACCCATTTTTTCAAGGAAAAAAAAAAAGAACAAACTATAAGGATTTAGGTGTTGGTCAAAATTTAACAGAATTTGTAAAAATATCCATCCTCGGATCCTTAATTTATTTATTCTTTCAAAAAAGAAAATTCATCGTTCACACCGAGGGAACAACATCGGCGATTTAAATAGCCACAACAATTTTTGGGAGACACAAGGTGGACAATAGGTGACACTTAGAATTACTCAGGTTTCTAATTATATTCCGATGGAAAATGACATTTTTTCTTGCGTAAAAGATAAAATAGCGTTTATTCAGTTGTGTTACACTTTCTCTTCTTTCACACACAACCCTTATCCTTTGTTTGCAAGTGGATCATGAATTAGTTTCGATTTTTCACTCTATATCTAAAGATCGATAACGAAACTAATCCAGCTGGTTAAAGCCTTGCTAGGAATTTCTCGTGAGTGTTAATTATTATTACAATTTATTTTGGACCGAGACTCTACTGGTTGAAGAATCTGGTGTTTTAAATTTTTTTGCCAACAAATGCTATAAAATGTTGCTGAAAATGCATATATTTGCTTTATTCATTGAAATTTATTCTCAACAACTATCTCCCCCACCCACTTCCATTTTCATCTTATTTCAATTATTTCTTTCATCTACTTGAGACCAAATCGATACATTTGTTAAGCAATCAAAGATAACCCTATTCCACGAGGTTGAGGGAACTCAATTGTTGTTCGTCAAGCAAGAACACTTGCGTTGTAAATGCAACAACAAACGTTTGACTCAGCACATGTAAACCCAGTCCCCCTGCCATAACCATCTTCACATTTTGTCTTGCAAGCGATAGGAGTACAGCCAGGAAGCGGGCCGCACTTACTACGCACGCCTAAACCAGTTGCCGCTATAAAACAAAAACAGATTAAATTAAGCCGCATACAAAATTATTTAATTACACTGCACTAATACTTAGATCTTATCATTACACGGTGAAGAAAACAACAACAATTAAAAATGAAAAAAAATTAATTAATGAATTAATTCGTTCAATCAATTGTGTACAACTTCTAACAATATCAAAGCTATTGAACTCTCTAGCTATCAACCCTCAAGTTTAAAATCAATACCGCGAGAACATATTATAACCCTTCAATTGTATAGAAATTCAACGAATGGAAGTTTAAATGTCAAGAACTATACTCTATTGCGTATAATAATAATAATAATAAAAAAAAAAAAACAACTATCATTTATTTTTTCTTTTATTTCTGCAGTTAACAGTTACTACTATATTTGAAGACAATTGTATAGTGTTCTGAGGTAACGAAATAACCAATGACAAGAATCTGTAAAAGAAAATTGTGATGAACATCAAAATTGTACACGTACCGCACCAAGAAATTTTTATTTTCAGTTCTTATTTTTTATTTTTTTGGTTGAAAGTCAAAAACGTTACCCTCAAATCAATCTTTTATTTTCCAATATTTAAACAAGGATTTGTAACCGGTAAAAGTTCTACAAAACGATATAAAAATAATTCAAGAAAAAGACATTTGGATGTTAAGAACTCGATTCTCTATTACATATAATACTAAAAAAAAACTACTATCATTTTCTTTTGTTTCATTTCAAGACTAAATAATGACTACGAGAAGAGATTTGTATCGTTTTGCGATTGTAACTAAAAAACCAATTATCAGATTCTGTAAAAAAAAATATGATGAACATTGGAATTGTATGCGTCACACAACAAGAATTTATTTATTTATTTTATTTTGTGGATGAAAGTTAAAAACCATACTCTCAATTCATTCTTTTATTTTCTGATAATTAAACAAGGATTTGTACGTGTTAAGAAACTTTAAACAACGATATAAACAAATTCAACAGAGAAAATTTTGAATGTTAAGAATTCTATTCTATATTGCATATAATATAAATACATAAAAAAAACCCCTACTATCATTGGCGTTTTTCTTTTATCTCAACACAAAATAGTGACTACTATATTCGAAGAGATTTAATATTCTAATGTATACACATGTCACAAAAAAAGAAAAGGAAGAAGCATTGAAATGAAGGATGCGACGAATTACCAAATGAGAAAACTAGGAGTATCACGAAAAGAAGGGAGAAAGTTGTAGAATACTTCATGTTGAGAAAAAAACGTGAACAACAGCAGTTCAGCTTAACAACAAAGTAATAGAAAAATGTAGTGATTTCTCTAGCATATATAGCAAAGAGCTAGACTAATATATTTTTAGCAAACATCGTAATTTTTAATGAAGAAAATAAGAAAATAAATAACAATTTCAAATAAGTTAGCTGAAAAATCAAACACTTATCAGGAAAAAAAAAAAAAAAAAAAAAAAAAAAAAAAAAACAGGATATCCATACACGAAAGGCAGCGAGACAAAAGAATATGTGAATAAATCAAAAAAAGAGGAAAACAAATAATAGAGTATGGAAGCATATAAGTCCAACAAGGAAAGACCGTGTATTAATTGATAAATTAAGCCACGGTAATGGCTAGAAAATATGAGAATATTGATCTTAGATAAAAAAATTAAATATAAAAGATATGGAGCTAATTAAAACTGCTTGTCAAAATAATGTTCTATTGTCCTTTTCTAGAACTTGAAGCCTCTGTTGTTGCAAATTAAAAGAACAAAAAAGTTCATGTCCATACAGATAAAAGAGGATAAAAACAAATACAACTAAATTAAAAGAAAATTTTTTATACCAGACAATCACGATTATTTTCCACGAAAAGCTTGTAAAAGTTTGCTATACTTTTTTCCTTTTTTTAAAAAAAAAATCTTTTTCGAAAAACCAAGTTTGTTTCCTTTTCTTTACTCTCCCATTTAATTAATGAATTTTATGATGCCCACACACCATTCATTATACGCTTTCTCCAAAACCTAATCGTCATTCATATTTGGATCTAGATATTTGAATGTGAACGATTTCAAAGTGTGAAAAAAATTTTCCAATTACGTTATGGAATCGAAAAAAAATTGATAAGAAAGGTAAAATGAGAAATAAATAAGGAAACAAATTTGACTTACAAGAGTTGGTGAAATGTTTCATAAAATGAAACCCAAGAATAGAATAAAGAATTACGTTAGTGGAATAAAGAGAAATTGTATCTATAAATTAACGAAAAATAACTTACAGAAAAAGAAAGAAAACAACAGAATATTGACCCTAAACAAAATAAGCAATTTTTTCTTTTAGAAAGCAATGATTTAAACAAAAAAAATTGTCCGAAATAATCGTCCTCTTGTTTGGTTTTTCAAATTATTACAGTTTTTCCCGCATACTAAAGAAACAATTGAATATAATGTCTAGAAGGTAAAATAACATACGTCGATCGAGAAAAAATAAAAATAAAAATTTTGTATTTAATCAAGAAAAATTTAGATTTTTCTTCCTCAAAACGTAATGGCTTTAATTTTTTTTTGACAAACTTCCATAAAAAAAAATTCTCACAGAATTTATTTCTTATATTTGTGCATGGTTATATTCGACTTTCTAATTCACTTCAACCACAGACCACATCGTTCGTTTGGAAGCGGATCGTGATATTATGTCGTTTTGTTTGTCTATCAATTCATACGATTATAACGACATAGTTGTCTAACTACACCTTTACTCCTTTTAAGTCTATAACTATTTCAATTATATCTATGAGTAATGCTCTATAAAAGAAAATGATAGTAGTTTTTTTTTAGTATTATATGCAATAGAGAATCGAGTTCTTAACATCCAAATGTCTTTTTCTTGAATTATTTTTATATCGTTTTGTAGAACTTTTACCGGTTACAAATCCTTGTTTAAATATTGGAAAATAAAAGATTGATTTGAGGGTAACGGTTTTGACTTTCAACCAAAAAAATAAAAAATAAGAACTAAAAATAAAAATTTCTTGGTGCGGTACGTGTACAATTTTGATGTTCATCACAATTTTCTTTTACAGATTCTTATCATTGGTTATTTCGTTACCTTAGAACACTATACAATTGTCTTCAAATATAGTAGTAACTGTTAACTGCAGAAATAAAAGAAAAAAGTAAATGATAGTTGTTTTTTTTTTTTATTATTATTATTATTATTATTATACGCAATAGAGAATATAGTTCTTGACATTGAAACTTCCATTCGTTGAATTTCTATACAATTGAAGGGTTATAATATGTTCTCGAGGTATTGATTTTAAACTTGAGGGTTGATAGCTAGAAAGTTCAACAGCTTTGATATTGTTAGAAGCTGTACACAATTGATTGAACAAATTAATTCATTAATTAATTTTTTCATTTTTAATTGTTGTTGTTTTCTTCACCGTGTAATGATAAGATCTAAGTATTAGTGCAGTGTAATTAAATAATTTCGTATGCGGCTTAATTTAATCTGTTTTTGTTGTATAGCGGCAACTGGTTTAGGCGTACGTAGTAAGTGCGGCCCGCTTCTTGGCTGTACTCCTATTGCTTGCAAGACAAAATGTGAAGACGGTTATGGCAGGGGGACTGGCTTTACATGTGCGGAGCCAAACGTTTGTTGTTGCATTTACAACGCAAGTGTTCTTGCTTGACGAACAACAATTGAGTTCCCTCAACCTCGTGGAATAGGGTTATCTTTGATTGCTTAACAAATGTATCGATTTGGTCTCAAGTAGATGAAAGAAATAAATGAAATAAGATGAAAATGGAAGTGGGTGGGGGAGATAGTTGTTGAGAATAAATTTCAATGAATAAAGCAAATATATGCTATTTTCAGCAACATTTTATAGCATTTGTTGGCAAAAAAATTTCAAACACCAGATTCTTCAACCGGTAAATGCTCGGTCCAAAATAAATTGTAATAATAAGTAACACTCACGAGAAATTCCTAGCAAGGCTTTAACCAGCTGGATTAGTTTCGTTATCGATCTTTAGATATAGAGTGAAAAATCGAAACTAATTCATGATCCAGTTGCAAACAAAGGATAAGGGTTGTGTGTGAAAGAAGAGAAAGTGTAACACAACTGAATAAACGCTATTTTATCTTTTACGGAAGAATAAATGTCATTTTCCATCGGAATATAATTAGAAACCTGAGTAATTCTAAGTGTCACCTATTGTCCACCTTGTGTCTCCCAAAAATTGATGTGGCTATTTAAATTGCCAATGTTGTTCCCTCGGTGTGAACGATGAATTTTCTTTTTTGAAAGAAAAAACAAAGAATAAATAAATAAAGGATCCGAGGATGGATATTTTTACAAATTCTGTTAAATTTTGACCAACACAATTTTGACCAACAATTGTGTACAGCTTCTAACAATATCAAAGCTGTTCAACTCTCTAGCTATCAACCCTCAAGTTTAAAATCAATACCTCGAGAACATATTATAACCCTTCAATTGTATAGAAATTCAACGAATGGAAGTTTCAATGTCAAGAACTATATTCTCTATTGCGTATAATAATAATAATAATAATAAAAAAAAACAACTATCATTTACTTTTTTCTTTTATTTCTGCAGTTAACAGTTACTACTATAGTTGAAGACAATTGTATAGTGTTGTGAGGTAACGAAATAACCAATGATAAGAATCTGTAAAAGAAAATTGTGATGAACATCAAAATTGTACATGTACCGCACCAAGAAATTTTTATTTTCAGTTCTTATTTTTTATTTTTTTGGTTGAAAGTCAAAAACGTTACCCTCAAATCAATCTTTTATTTTCCAATATTTAAACAAGGATTTGTAACCGGTAAAAGTTCTACAAAAAGATATAAAAATAATTCAAGAAAAAGACATTTGGATGTTAAGAACTCGATTCTCTATTGCATATAATACTAAAAAAAAACTACTATCATTTTCTTTTGTTTCATTTCAAGACTAAATAATGACTACGAGAAGAGATTTGTATCGTGTTGTGATTGTAACTAAAAAACCAATTATAAGATTCTGTAAAAAAAAATATGATGAACATCGGAATTGTATGCGTCACACGACAAGAATTTATTTATTTATTTTATTTAGTGGATGAATTTTAAAAACCATACTCTCAATTCAATCTTTTATTTTCTGATAATTAAACAAGGATTTGTACGTGTTAAGAAACTTTAAACAACGATATAAACAAATTCAACAGAGAAAATTTTTAATGTTAAGAATTCTATTCTATATTGCATATAATATAAATACATAAAAAACAACCCTACTATCATTGGCCTTTTTCTTTTATCTAAACACAAAATAGTGACTACTATATTCGAAGAGATTTAATATTCTAATGTATACACATGTAACAAAAAAAGAAAAGGAAGAAGCATTGAAATGAAGGATGTGACGAATTACCAAATGTGAAAACTAGGAGCGTCACGAAAAGAAAGGAAAAAGTTGTAGAATACTTCATGTTGAGAAAAAAACGTAAACAACAACAGTTCAGCTTAACAACAAAGTAATAGAAAAATGTAGTGATTTCTCTAGCATATATAGCAAAGAGCTAGCCTAATATATTTTTAGCAAACACCGTAATTTTTAAGGAAAGATAAAAGAAAATAAATTACAATTTCAAATAAGTTAGGTGAAAAATCAAACACTTATCAGGAAAGGAAATAGAAAAATTAAAAAAAAAAAAAAAACCAGGATATCCATACACGAAAGACAGCGAGACAAAAGAATATGTGAATAAATCAAAAAAAAGAGGAAAACAAATAATAGAGTATGGAAGCATATAAGTCCAACAAGGAAAGACCGTGTATTAATTGATAAATTAAGCTACGGTAATGGCTAGGAAATATGAGAATATTGATCTTAGATAGAAAATTAAATATAAAAGATATGGAGCTAATTAAAACTACTTGTCAAAATATTGTTCTATTGTCCTTTTCCAGAACTTAAAGCCTTAGTTGTTGCATGTTAAAGGAACAAAAAAGGTCATTCTGAGAGTCGTGCATGAATTGAGCCACTTTATTGACAGCAAAGGCAATGTCTGGTCCTCTGAAAGAGAGATACTGAAGAGCCCCCACTGTGCTTATGTGCAAGGTTTTATCAGAAAATGATGGTCCCGCGAATTTTTTGAGAGAAGTGGATGAAGACATTGAAGAGTGGATAGGTTTGGCATGAGTCATCTTTTTGCGGTGCAAAAGATCATAAATTTATCTCTGTTGTGAGAGAAGTAGGCCCTTAGCTGTACGAATGACCTCAACACCAAGAAAGAAGTTCAAGTTTCCCAGATCTTTGATAGGAAAATCATGGGACAATGTGGCAATAAGATGAGATAACACATTATTGCTCAAGCCAGTAAGTATAATGTCATCAACATAAATGAGAGCATTAAATTCCTCTGACATGGCCTGTCGCCAAACAGCATCCTTGACAGCTGAAGTAAAGGAGGTGGGTTGTTTTTTTTTAGCAAGAAGTTCAGTGGTAAGGGCTCTAGGTAATGGATAGCGAATTGTGCCATCGATGAACACTTTGGGTTTGGAAACTGAGACCGGGTTTGCATGGTATGAGTACGAGGTGGTAGGGTTGGGATGTTGGGTTGTGCAAGTGCGGCTTTTGAAGATAGATCATTACGTGAGTGATCTGTGGTGGAAGCAGGAGACTCTGGGACATGGGATGGTAATGGATGGGGCAAATCTGAGTGATTCGAAATATTAGGAGCTGCAGAGGAACCAGCAGGAGGAGTGGCATCAGCAGGTGGAGTGGCAGAGATACTGCGAGTATCATGTGTCGGAGAGCTGACTAAATGTTGCGGGTGTGCTGGAGAAGCCTCAAGAGAATGCGGAGTAGGTGTGGACTGTGCAAGGAAAATTTCAAGAGGTAGAACGTTGTCTGTGTGGTGTGGGAGGGCTAGAGAATTTGTGACCTGGTGCTGAAAAGGAAAAACAAATTCATTAAAAATAACATGTGTGCCTATATAGACACGACCAGTCGAGATGTTGAGACATTTGTACCCTGAATATGGCTTGCTGCAGCCAAGAAAAACACATGATTGAGAGCGGAAGGAAAATTTGTGAGAATTGTAAGTCCTTAAGAGAGGCCAACACTCACACCCAAAAATCTTAAGAATGTTATAGTTGGGGCTCTTTTGGAAAAAGAATTTCAATAGGAGATTTAGAGGGATTGTTGGAAGATGGAAGCCTATTTATTAAGTAGCATGCAGTGTCAAAAGCATCATCCCAAAATTGAAAGGGCACATGAGAATGAGAAAGAAGAGCCAAACCTGTGTCAACAATGTGACGGTGCTTCCGTTCAACACTTCCATTTTGATGGTGAGTATGAGGTCATGTTTGACGATAGGAGATGCCATGTGTAGCAAGCATACGTTGGAGAGGAATAAATTCTCCACCGCCATTAGTTTGGACACTTTTGATTCGACAATTGAAGTAATTTTCAACAAGAAGTTTAAAACGAGAAAAGACAGAGGAAACATCAGATTTAGTTGTTAAGGGAAACAACCAAGAGTCGCGACTAAAATCATCAACCACACATAAATAGAATCATTTATTAGCATTGGATAACAAGGGGGCTGGGCCCCATATATCTAAAAATTGAAGTTCCAAAGGACCATGAGAAACAGATGGTGATGGACCAAAGTGAAGACGATGAGATTTGCCTTGTTGACACGAGGAACACACTATCGAAGGCTTATTTGATGAGACTGGAAGATGATGACTGGAGATAACCCGATGAACGATTCTAAGTGCAGGATGACCAAGACGATGATGCAATTCATCCACCGAAACTCGCTCACCAATAAGTGCAGTAAGATTGGAGGACAGGGGCTTATTTATTGGCCACGAAAATAGGCCACCCCTACTCGGCCTTGAAGGAGCAATCTCCTCGTGCGAATATCCTTGACACGAAAACAGGAGGGATGAAATTCAATAAACACATTGTTATCATGAGTAAATTGATAAACAGAAATAAGGTTCTTTTGAATTTCAGGGACATGTAACAGTGAGGATAATTGAAAATTGCGAGAAGGAGTAGGTAAATTTGCCAAACCCGTGTGTAAGATTTTCAAACCTTGGCCATTTCCTACACGAATCACCTCATTGCCAGAGTATTCATTAGATCAGACATTCAGCGTTGTTAGATCATTAGTGAGGTGATTGGTAGACCCAGTATCTGGGTACCAATTCATATCAGGAGAGGTGGAGGGTGATGTGAGATAGGCTGCTGGAGGATGACTGTCACCTTGATAGGAGTGCTCAAACCGATGGTAGCATTTTGATGCTGTATGTCCTGGCTTGCGACAGACTTGGCAATGTGGACGATTTGATGAGTTGAAGGAAAACGGAGAGGATGAGCCTCTTCCGCGTCCTCTGCCACGACCACGCCTTGCTGTAGGGCCATAATTGCTGCGATGTTTTTTTGAACAATTGGAGTTTTGACGTTGAGCCAATATTGATGCTAGACTGTGAGAGATCAATGACATTGTTGGCAAGTTCAAGACGTTGCTAATGAGTTAAAAGTAAACTATATAACTCATCCAAGAAAATAGGTTCAACACGTGTTGTAATAGATGTAACAAGTGGATCATATTCAGTGCCTAGCTCAGCCAAGATGTAGGAAACAAGTTCTGTCTCTCGAAGTGCTTTTGGGTGTTGGCTACTCTTATTTATAATTACATTACAGAATATTGGAAGAAGACAGAATTAAATACAAACATTGGAAGTATTGAAAACTTAGAGAATCAAGAATTGAAGATGGTTGGCTATTCTGGATGTCGAGCCAGATGCATAGCACCTGGCTGATGACTTTTCATTTGGCGAGGTAGGTGCACTTCATTTGGCTAATGACAGTTCACGTTCAACTTTTCATTTTCAGCAGGCGAGTCTTGCGTTGATGCTTCAATAATATCCATACAGGTAAAAGAAGATAAAAACAAATACAACTAAATCGAAAGAAAATTATTTATACCGGAGAATCTCGATTATTTTCCATGAAAAGCTTGTAAAAGTTTTCTTCTCTTTTTTTTTTAAAAAATAAAAAATAAAAAATCTATTTCGAAAACCAAGTTTCTTTCCTTTTCTTTACTTTCCCATTTAATTAATGCCTTTTATGATGCACACACACCATTCATTATACGCTTTCTCCAAACCCTCATTTTCATTCGTATTCGATTTGTTTCAGAGAGTGAAATAAATTTCCAAATAGGTTAGGGAACCGAAAAAATTTGAAATGAAAGGTAAAATGAGAACTAAAGAAGGAAACAAATTTGACTTACAAGAGTTGGTGAAATAGTTCATAAAATGAAACCCAAGAAAAGAATAAAGAAATACGTTAGTGGAAAAAAGAGAAATAGTATCTATAAATTAACGAAAATAAGTTACAGAAAAAGAATGAAAACAACAGAATATTGACCCTAAACAAAATAAGCAATTATTTCTTCAAGAAAGTAATGACTTATACAAAAAATATTGTTCAAAATAATCGTTTTTTGTTTGGTTTTTCAAATTATTACCTGTTATGCTGCATACTAAAAAAACAATTGAATATCATGTCTAGAAGGTAAAATAACATACGTAGATCGAAAAATAAATAAATAAATAAATTCTGTATTTATTCAAGAAAAATTTAGATTTTGCTTCCTTAAAACGTAATGGCTTTAATTTTTTTTTTTTGACAAACTTCCTTTAAAAAAAAATCCACACTGAATTTATTTCTTAAATTTGTGCGTGGTTATATAAGACTTTCTAGTTCACTTCGACCACAGACCACATCATTTGTTTGGAAGCGGATCGTGATATTATGTATTTTGTTTATCTCTCAATTCATATGATTATGACGACATTGTAGTCTAACTATACTTTTTCTCCTTTTAAGTTTAAAGCTATTTGAAATATATCTGTGAGTAATGCTCTATATATCAGCCCCATGTTCACCTTGTGTTCCACCCAAATTTGAAGTGGCTTTTTAAATCAGCATTTGACCTAAACCCAAAACCCTTTTTTTCAAGGAAAAAAAAAGAACAAACTGTAAGGATATAGGTGTTGGTCAAAATTTAACAGAATTTCTAAAAATATTCATCCTCGGATC
>JAJPGS010000565.1:20000-22071 GCA_028654335.1 Alnus rubra | reverse complement strand
AAAAGGCCCGTTTGACTCCGTAATTATTTACCCGATCTGCTCTTTTCGTTATGGTTAAAATTCGTTATGTTTCTCACAGATTCTACTCTTTTCCAAATGGATCCGATTGGAAATTGTTTTTTCTTATTACAATATTTGTGATATATATGATACACGTACAATTGAACATCTTTGAGTAAGGTATCCCCACTTCAAATTTTAATGATTAACAATACATATCATCTCTGATACTGTACTAAAACTTATAAAGTTTTCTTTTTTTTTGAAGATACAAGAAATTTCAGGGTCTAGATAAAACTTTGTAATATTTTTTTTTGTCTTTTTAATTGACATAAACCCAAGTCATCTATTAAAATAAGGATGATGCGCCGGTAATGGTCGGATAGCTCAGCTGGTAGAGCAGAGGACTGAAAATCCTCGTGTCACCAGTTCAAATCTGGTTCCTGGCACATGATTAATTTGTATGAGTATCCATTTTACAAATTAATAGAATTAATAGAGATGGGTCGACATACATATTCATTAAATATATCATGATACATACTTATCTATCTAGGTGTCTGAGGGTATACTCTTTACTTTATAGAATAGATGAGTAAAGAGTATACGTATATAAAGTATGAAAAAAAAAAAAAAAGAATTAGATTTAATTTCCTCTTATTTTTATTTGTTCATACTATGTCTCTTATCGTTCAAAACGAATGTTAATACTTCATACATATTAAAATTAAATTAAATTAGTTGGTTGAAAGGCTCAAAAATATAGTCTAGAGGAGTTGAAGGGTGGGAATAACCAAGATTCATCTCAGATACAGTACAAATAGAATCCGATCCCCCTTTTCATTTCTTTGTCTTTTCATATTCTATTTCTTCATTATAGAACCAATTTAAGTGATGTGCGCGGTACATAGTTCATGATGCAGAACTCCTTTAGTTCATCCTATTGTATTGGCTCAGTTTATCCAAATAATATCTCAAATTTTGAAATCGCAATGAATCCCTAATCCGGAATGAATTGTATTTTTTTTAATTGTATTTTTTTTATTTTCATTTATATTTCTAAATTTTTATTTCATTTCTATTTAGAAATATTAAATATATAAATATATATATATATATAATATAAATAATAGAAATGTTAAATATATCATATATAATAATAGAAATGAGACTTACATTACCCTCTTTGATCTATAAGAGAACGTACAAATATTATTTGAATATCCGGAGTTGTAGAAGTGAAGATTAGTTTCTTATTATTTAATGAGCATCCTGTATTTCATAAAAATTCGGGGCAATATAATCCTTACGTAAAGGCCATCCTATCCAACTTTCCGGCATTAAGATACGTTTCAGACGTGGATGATTATCATAAATGATTCCCAACATATCATAAGATTCCCTTTCTTGAAAATCCGCACTTTCCAAACCCAGAAAACAGACGGAATTTAGGATTATTTTTGGGGCAAAGACTTTATACATACCTCTTCCGGTTGATCTATACCATAAGCTATTCTCGTAAGATGATACACACTAGCTAACAGTCCGCCTGGTGCTACATCATAGGCACATTGGGAACGTAGATAATTGTAACCATATACATATAAAATACAGCAATTGAATGCCAATCCTCAGGCTTTATTTGTAAAGTCTCTATTCCTTGGTAATCGAATCCCAAAGAGCTATGAACTAGCCCATGTTTGACGAGCCAAGCAGACAAACGACCCCTGCATCTTTTTTATTTCTCCCGCATTTTTATTTGTATAAAATTTTTATTTGTCTATTTAAGTATTCACATTTACGATGAAATTTATGAAATTATTGACCGGTTGTTGTTATTATGTAAAACAAAAATGTAAAAAAAAATCCTGCCTAATTCACTAATTCGTGGAAGAGACTGAACTCTTGTTGTATTTGAAAAATGTTCCAAGAGGGATCCCCGAAGTAGATGGTGGTTGATAGAGTAATCCTCGATCATAATTTCCAGTATGAGTACTTCGCCCAATATGAAACTTGTGGCTGATAGTAAAACACCGCCTCCCCTGTTGAGACCTAATCGATCTTCATAGAT
>JAJPGS010000565.1:0-12500 GCA_028654335.1 Alnus rubra | reverse complement strand
TGATCATTCTTTTCTAAGTGAACTAGAAAGTTCTTTTTGTAATTATCGGAATTTTAGTTATTTGAATAGTGTATCTAATAGTGACGATCCCCACTATGATCCTTACATATATGATACTAAATATAGTTGGAAAAACCACATTAATAGTTGTATTGACAGTTTTTTTCGTTCTCAAATTTGTATTGATAGTTACATTTTAAGTGGTATTGACAATTATAGTGACAGTTACATTTATAGTTACATTTTTGATGAAAGCATAATTTTTGATGAAAGCAGAAATAGTAGTGAAAACCAGAGTTCAAGTATAAACCCGAGCCCGGATGGTAGTGATTTAACTATAACAGAAAGAGAAAGTTCTAATGATCTAGATGTGACTCCAAAATACAGGCATTTGTGGGTTCAATGCGAAAATTGTTATGGATTAAATTATAAGAAATTTTTGAAATCAAAAATGAATATTTGCGAACACTGTGGACATCATTTGAAAATGAGTAGTTCAGATAGAATCGAGCTTTCGGTTGATCCAGGTACTTGGGCTCCAATGGATGAAGACATGGTCTCTCTGGATCCCATTGAATTTCATTTAGAAGAGGAACCTTACAAAGATCGTATTGATTCTTATCAAAGAAAGACAGGATTAACTGAGGCTGTTCAAACAGGCACAGGTCGACTAAATGGTATTCCCGTAGCAATTGGGATTATGGATTTTCAGTTTATGGGGGTAGTATGGGATCGGTAGTTGGCGAGAAAATCACCCGTTTGATCGAATATGCTACCAATCAATTTTTACCTCTTATTTTAGTGTGTGCTTCTGGAGGAGCACGCATGCAAGAAGGAAGTTTGAGCTTGATGCAAATGGCTAAAATATCTTCCGCTTTATATGATTATCAAGTAAATAAAAAGTTATTTTATGTATCAATCCTTACATCTCCTACTACTGGTGGGGTAACAGCTAGTTTTGGTATGTTGGGGGATATCATTATTGCTGAACCCAATGCCTACATTGCATTTGCGGGTAAAAGAGTAATTGAACAAACATTGAATAAAACAGTACCTGAGGGCTCACAAGCGGCTGAATATTTATTCCATAAGGGCCTATTCGATCCAATCGTACCGCGTAATCTTTTAAAAGGCGTTCTGAATGAGTTATTTCAGCTCCATGCTTTCTTTCCTCTGAATCAAAATTCAATCAAGTAGATGCTTAATAAAAAAAAGAAAAAAATAGAAATTATTTTTTTGTGTGTAGAACAAGTAGTTATTTAGTTTATAGAAATCAAAGTAAAAATCAAATCCGAAGAATTGATTTTTACTTTGATAACATTTGGTAACATAAGATTTAATTGTAAAAAGAATTATGCGAATAATTTTTTTTACCGATATTCCTGATTACTAATCAGGAAACCTCTATCAAACAAAAAAGAAAGAATTCTCTCTTCCGCGAAATGAAAATTAGGCAAGGCGAATAAAACGAGAATTTCACGTTCCCTTCTTATGTGTATATAATTCACATATAGAAAATTGAAAAGTATAGAAAGAGGCAAGATTCTATATTTTTGAGAATCCCCAGTTTTACTAATAATCCCTATTATCGGATCGAATTATAACAAATTTTTCGGGAATTTGTAAAAAACTCTTTCTTTATTTTATTCAAGTTTATTAAATTTTTAGACAAAAACAAGATAATAAAAAAGGAGATTCTCGTACATATATATAATATTTAATGTAGAATATATAATATAATATATATTTAATGTAGAATTTAATGTAGAAAGGTGAAAAATTCTATTTAGTTAGTTCTACATTCCTTGTTTTATTATATTTTTATATTTCTAACTTATTTTATTATATTTATAAAATTTAAAATTATATTTCTAAATTTTCTCTTTTTTTATATATTTTATTTATATATTTATTATTCTTTAATATTTATTATTCTTTATATATTTATTATTCTTATTCTATTTTTATTATTATATTTATATTACTTTATTACTTTATATATATTATGTACTCACATATACTCACTTAGTTTAGCTATACTTAGTATAATTATATATAAATTATAATGATTATACGAGACCTTTATAACAATAACAGGTACAAATATTAAATCCAGGTATCCATTTTATGACAACTCTCAATACCTTACCCTCTATTTTGGTGCCTTTAGTGGGCCTAGTATTTCCGGCAATTGCGATGGCTTCTTTATTTCTTCATGTTCAAAAAAACAAGATTTTTTAGATATAGATATGATGGGGCCAAATCTCATCTATTTTTTTTCAAGACTTAGACTTAGACCATAACACAGATATCTTTTTATTAGAATAAAATATTTGATGTGGTTTCCCCCGAGCATAAGCTATTATGCATGCGCAAACATGATATATGCGTAAATGAATTATAGCTATTTGAAAAAAATCGGGATCGAGGCGAATGTCTGAAATGTAAAGTTAATGTATCCATATGTAGATATCTATAGGGAATCATACGAAGTGGATGTTATTATTTTAGATCTAAGCAATTCGATGAATTACTCCGAAAAGTTCACATCGGAATAGTGCTAGTTGATGAGAGTTACTTCGGAAACACACAAAAAAAGTCAAATTCATTTGGGTTATTCTCTCAATTTCAATAAAATGCAACTAGATCTAGTATGAATTGGCGATCAGAACATATATGGATAGAACTTATAGCGGGGTCTCGAAAAACAAGTAATTTCTGCTGGGCCTTTATCCTTTTTTTAGGTTCATTAGGGTTTTTATTTGTTGGAATTTCCAGTTATCTTGGTAGGAATTTTATATCTTTATTTCCGTCTCCACAAATCATTTTTTTTCCACAGGGGATCGTGATGTCTTTCTACGGGATTGCGGGTCTCTTTATTAGCTCCTATTTGTGGTGCACAATTTCGTGGAATGTAGGTAGTGGTTATGATCGATTCGATAGAAAAGAAGGAATAGTGTGTATTTTTCGTTGGGGATTTCCTGGAAAAAATCGTCGCATCTTACTTCAATTCCTTATGAAAGACATCCAGTCCATCAGAATAGAAGTTAAAGAGGGTATTTATGCTCGTCGTGTCCTTTATATGGAAATCAGAGGCCATGGGGCTATTCCCTTGACTCGTACTGATGAGAATTTGACTCCACGAGAAATTGAGCAAAAAGCTGCTGAATTGGCTTATTTCTTGCGTGTACCAATTGAAGTATTTTGAAAAATGAACTGAAAATAGTGAATGCTTTTTTTTTTTTCAAAAAATTTTATATTTTGATAGAAAGAGAGTTCTTTCCTTTCAAAATCCGAATAATATTCATTACTTGAAGGGGCGCTTTTGTGCATTTATTTATCGAAAGGAGGCACTTTCTTCGAATTTTAGCAAATGATACATTTGAAAACAATATCTTTAGTCGAATTGGAAGTGCGAATTTGAAGTGGACTCTTTCTTATTCCATTTCTGTATTATTTCTAAATTCAAGTACTAACCACTGAATCATACACACAAAAAAGCAGGGAATAGATTCATGGGCTCGATGACTTGTAATAGAACCTATCCTTGATATGAATATTAGTTAATATCATATGGAGTCGACGAATGAGGTGAGTTTATTAAAAATTCAAAGACGAAAAAATGGCAAAAAAGAAAGCATCCATTCCCCTTCTATATTTTGCATCTATAGTATTTTTGCCCTGGTGTATCTCTCTCTCATTTACTAAAAGTCTGGAATCTTGGGTTACTAATTGGTGCGATACTAGGCAATCCGAAATTTTCTTGAATGATATTCAAGAAAAGAGTATTATAAAAAAATTAATAGAATTAGAGGAACTCTTCCTCCTGGACGAAATGATAAAGGAATACCCGGAAACACATCTAGAAAAGCTTCGTATCGGAATCTACAAAGAAACGATCCAATTGATCAAGATACACAATGCAGATTGTATCCATACGATTTTTAACTTTTCGACAAATATAATCTGTTTCGTTATTCTAAGTGGTTATTCTATTCTAGGTAATGACGAACTTGTTATTCTTAACTCTTGGGTTCAAGAATTCCTATATAACTTAAGCGGCACAATAAAAGCTTTTTCAATTCTTTTATTAACTGATTTATGTATAGGATTCCATTCGCCCCACGGTTGGGAACTAATGATTGGCTCTATCTACAAAGATTTTGGATTAGCTCATAACGATCAAATTATATCCGGTCTTGTTTCCACTTTTCCGGTCATTCTAGATACAATTTTTAAATATTGGATCTTCCGTTATTTAAATCGTGTATCTCCCTCACTTGTAGTGATTTTTCATTCAATGAATGACTGAAAAATGATTCACTGATCAAATTATAATGGTTGTTACTTTGTACATAAGCAAAACATTAAAAATTGTACTTATTCTTTCTACTCATACAAGGGATTCCTCCTATATTCCATTAACATTTTTTAGTAAATAGCAGAATCATAGATAGGGAACTATACTAGACTAGGAACCTACCTAATTTTATTGTATAAATTTTCGATACCAATGATTGAACCATGCAAACTATAAATACCCTTTTTCTTGGATAAAGGAAGAGATTACTCGATACATTTCCATATCGCTCATAATATATATAATAGCTAGGGCACCTATTTCAAATGCATATCCCGTTTTTGCACAGCAGGGTTATGAAAATCCACGAGAAGCGACTGGCCGTATTGTATGTGCCAATTGCCATTTAGCTAATAAACCCGTGGATATCGAGGTTCCACAAGCGGTACTTCCTGATACTGTATTTGAAGCAGTTGTTCGAATTCCTTATGATATGCAACTGAAACAAGTTCTTGCTAATGGAAAAAAGGGGGCTTTGAATGTGGGGGCTGTTCTTATTTTACCTGAGGGGTTTGAATTAGCCCCCCCGATCGTATTTCGCCCGAGATTAAAGAAAAGATAGGCAATCTGTCTTTTCAGAACTATCGCCCTAATAAAAAAATATTCTTGTGATAGGTCCTGTTCCTGGTCAGAAATATAGCGAAGTCACCTTTCCTATTCTTTCCCCAGACCCCGCTACTAAGAAAGATGTTCACTTCTTAAAATATCCCATATACGTAGGCGGGAACAGGGGAAGGGGTCAGATTTATCCCGACGGTAGCAAAAGTAACAATAATGTTTATAATGCTACAGCAGCGGGTATAGTAAGCAAAATTATACGAAAAGAAAAAGGAGGATACGAAATAAACATAGTGGATGCATCGGATGGACGTCAAGTGGTTGATATTATCCCCCAGGACCGGAACTTCTTGTTTCAGAGGGCGAATCTATCAAACTTGATCAACCATTAACGAGTAATCCTAATGTGGGTGGATTTGGTCAGGGGGATGCGGAAATCGTACTTCAAGATCCATTACGTGTCCAAGGCCTTTTGTTCTTCTTGGCATCTGTTATTTTGGCACAAATATTTTTGGTTCTTAAAAAGAAACAGTTTGAGAAGGTTCAATTGTCCGAAATGAATTTCTAGATCCGCGGATTTATCAACATAAAGTTTGTAAAAAGAACCAAATTTTTGTTGGCAATTATATAAAATTATATAATTATGTATAATCAAAAAAATTATGAAAAGCCTTTTGCTTTTTTATATTAGTTTTTCCTTTTAGACCAGAGTTCGGTAATTACTTGTACCTACTAGTCATAGTATGTATATTGTGAAGAAGACTACTTGACTTTTCTTTTTTTGTTTTTTTTTTCAATCCAAAAATGAGATTCGAGCGGTATGATTATGTCATTATTTTCATATTGAAATGTCATAGAATGTATTAATAGTTTTTTATTCGAATAGAATCAAATTCGACTAGATACTAAAAACATAACATAGGATAAGTGAATGGAAAATATAAAGTAAAGTATAAATGAAGGGAACAAGGGATTCTAGGAGGGTTTATTCGTCTTCCCAGCCCTGGACACAATAAAATAAAAAAGGAATTTTCCATAGCCCTTATCTTGTATTAAAATAATAATTCTTGTATTGAAATAATAATGCTTTTTGATTCTGTTTATCAAAGATCCTATTTTTAGTTTCAAATTTTTCCAGGTTTATCAGAACCTTTTTAGATTTATTACGTAAGTAATGGACAAACAAAAAATAGAGGTAAATTTATTGAGCAAATAGAACTTCTTCAATGAATTTATAAACAAAAATTCCATTTTGATTAAATACTAAAATACATAGAGTAAGGTTCGATTAGTATAGAAAGAATTTGCATGATATCTGATCAATTGATCAATATAAATATATAGAAATATATATATTATTGGTATATTGTGATTGTGTCCTCCAGAAAAAACGAAGGGGGGGGGGTCGAGTGATTCTTTCTTTCTTTTAACTTTGAAAGTATCGACAGATACTATCAAGGGACAGATGTTCTGAATCAATGAAGTTTCTTTTTCAAAAACATCATCAGAAAGAAATGAAATGGGGTTTTTTCAAACATCGGAAAAAGTGATTCATTTTTTTCATTTATACGAATAAAATATTTTGATCATTAAGAACTTAAAAGAACTTAACGGGACTTACCCCCTCTTTATTTGTCTGATTCGAGGGGATCCCGTTGAGTTCTTACGTTTTCATGTATACAAGTCAATTCATCAGATTACTACAGGGATGAACCCAATCCGGAATATGAACCATAAAAGAAAATACCGATTAAACCAATCACAAGAATACCAGTTACAGTACCTATTATCCAAAGAGGAATCCTTCCAGTAGTATCGGCCATTTGTCCCGCGTCCCTCCACATTTCATCAAGTGGTCATGCTATAGACATAAACAGTCATAGATAATTATGAGATGATATCCTTCCGAATGGGATAAGAGAATTCCTAATATTCTATCGTTTACTATTCTCTTTTCTTCTCTTAATTAAAGAAATAATTGGAAAATAAAACAGCAAGTACAAAAATAAGTAATAACCCCCAGTAGAGACTGGTACGATTCAATTCAACATTTTGTTCGTTCGGGTTTGATTGTGTCATAGATCTATAATTCGAATTAGGTTTATCGTTGTATGAACTGCATTGCTGATATTGACCCCAAAAAGAAACGGTAGGTACAGCTAGTCCGTGAACAGCCAACCATCGCACTGTAAAAATTGGATAGGTTCTATCTATGGTCATTGAGGCCTCCTAAAAAGATCTACTAAATTCATCGAGTTGTTCCAAAGGATCAAAACGGCCAGTTATTAATGGAATTCCTTGTCGACTCTCTGTAAAATACTCGTTTGGACGAGGGCTTCCAAATACATCGTAAGCTAAACCCGTGCTGACGAATAACCACCCCGCAATGAAAAGGGAAGGTATAGTAATGCTATGAATGACCCAGTATCGAATACTAGTAATAATATCAGCAAAAGAACGTTCTCCTGTGCTTCCAGACATGCCTAGCTCCACGTATTCTTGTAAGTCAAAAGAAAAGGGGATCGATTCCGTAAAAGATGAGATCAGTAAATGGGAATTCACTGAAATTACATCCTTGTGAGATCGTCAATAGTGTACCGAGGGTGTCTTTAGAGTCTACCGAATCAGTATAGCTAGCCTTCTTCTGACACAGCAACGCAATTTCACAATCAGTATCGAAATGGAGTGCTAGATAATTTCTTTTTTATTTTATTGTTGCTTGTCGATGTTATATACCATTCAATAGAAATTTCTAACATAACATTCCTGTATGTAGTAGTATAAAGATTCTCCCCATTATTGGTTTCGGATTAGAAACTGAAAATCAGATAAAATGTCAATCCGACGGGTTGCTTTCTAATAATTCACGAGGGAGATTATCAGATTCCTCTACAATTCAATTAGATGCGAAATATAGAAATATTCTTTCTTTTTGTAGTTGTAGAAGATGTTTTTGTTGGACCCCCTTTTGTTTTTTCCTTTTTAAGGAATTGGTTAGTTGTCCAGTAACAAGTAAGACTAACTAGTAGATAGTCTTCGATGAAAGAAAGAAAACAAACAAGGAATAAAATAATAATCAATATTCGAGATGCAAGCATTGTTGTATTAGACCCTTTGGGTCTTTCTTGACCTAATTAGAAGGTCGGGGCTTTCTAATTTGAAATATGTAAAGACAAAATGTATAACCTAGTTTTGCAGGATCTAATGGTTTGAAACTCTTTTTCTTCTCATTCGAGATATTATGTGAATGAACCTACTACTGAATCTAATGAGTTCAAATTAAAGTAAAAAGGAAAGTAATAAAGTAAAAGGCATTATACTATAAGGTCATTCTTGGTTCGAAATACACGAGATATTCGATACAATAATAGAATGAAGTTACCCAACACAGTTTTTTATTATTTTTTTTCTTATTTATAATTATAAAAACTAATATTATATTAACTATACTAATATTATAGTAATATTAGTTTTTAAGAGTTGCACAATGAATCTAATCCGTTGATTCGGAATCGCGGGATGATTAGATATCACAGATGATGAGTTGATTTATTACCTATGTCACTCTATTTTTGTTATTACTGTCTATTATGATAATAATTGCTGAATCAAAAACTTTCAATTAAACTTATTCTTTCAATTGGTATTTTTGCTTATCCTTGTTTGTATCTTTCAAAACCAAAATTGAAATTTAGGGAAGTGCTTTATAAACATATGTATAAAAAAAGAACATATTTCATTTAGACTCTTTATGCCTACCATAACTAGTTATTTCGGTTTTCTACTAGCGGTTTTAACTATAACTTCGGTTCTATTTATCAGTTTAAACAAGATACGACTTATTTGAAATTAATTGAATGAACAATTCATAAAAAAATCATAAAAAAAAGAAATCTTTCTAGAAAGATTTCTGTGGTATTCCATATATTCTATAGTTTCTTACCGTGTCAATTTCCAATTCTTAGTCATTGAGATTCATGTGCAATACGAATTAATATTTAAGAATAGATATTACCTCTCCCTTTCCCCTTTCAAACAAATGAAATGATTGAAGTTTTGCTATTTGGAATTGTCTTAGGTCTAATTCCTATTACTTTGGCTGGATTATTTGTAACTGCATATTTACAATACAGACGTGGCGATCAGTTGGACCTTTGATTAATTAATATCTCTTTTTTGATTGACCTCCTACTTGTTTTAATTTTAATCCATAGGGGGGGGGGAAATTTAGATTGCTGTTCAATTATTTCATTGTAATTTTAATTTTGACCTAAGAATAACAAGAATGGAATCACGCTCTGTAGGATTTGAACCTACGACATCGGGTTTTGGAGACCCACGTTCTACCGAACTGAACTAAGAGCGCTTTATAAATATTTTGTAACCCTAATATATTTTTGCATGCATCTACTATTATATAGAATATTGTAATATATAGAATATTGTAAAATATATGAATATTGTAAAATTAAAGATTGATTATACCCAATTAAAATCGATTTCAATTAATCCCTCGTTACGGCTCATAATATAAGTAATAGGTAGGGATGACAGGATTTGAACCCGTGACATTTTGTACCCAAAACAAACGCGCTACCAAGCTGCGCTACATCCCTTTCCATTGGTCGACAGTGTCATTGTAGAGAATACCTGTATTGTTTTCCACATCTTTATTTTATCCATTCATATACAAAAATTATCTTGTCATTTCTTCTTTTTATCTCATCTCATATCATATAACATATATTTTATTATAATAAAAGACTTATATACATACGTAACGTATAATTAAACCCGCTAAAAAAAAATGAATATAATTTTTTGGGAATGCTGGGACATAAAAAGGCGTATTTTTTTTAATAAAAGGAATAGCTACTGAATCATTGTACATTTCAATTTGAATTAGATCGTTGTACATTTGAATTTGAATTAGGGATTCCGCATACAAATACAAGTGATCATTAACTACATATACGTCTGATCATATATGTATTACAAATTACAATAAATACAATAAAGAAGGAGGATTTTAAATGCGAGATCTAAAAACATATCTGTCCGTGGCACCGGTAGTAAGTACTCTATGGTTCGGGTCTTTAGCAGGTCTATTGATAGAGATCAATCGTTTATTCCCGGATGCGTTGATATTCTCCTTTTTTTAATTCTAGTTATTGACATGGGAAGGGGTAAAGAAAATTAGAGATATAATCAAATATCTGTAACTAATCCCTCCCCTTCCCTTCTTTTAATTTTAGAATTTTTAAAATTAGAATAAGTTCGAAAAGAGAAAGAATAAAAGTGGATTCAACCTCAGTAAAACTCGGAACTCGGGCCGGGACTCTAATTTTAATTCTCTTATTAATTATAATTAATAAGAGAATGAGAATGTAAATGGAAAAGAGAATGAGAATGTAAATGGAAATTGATGGCTAGGTCAACAATATCATACAAAATACTTAAATGAAAAATGAAATACTATTTAAATATACTATTTAAATACTATACTGGGATTATAAATGTAGTTAGAAATCATTGTATTACTTATTATTACTATTTTATTACTATCTTGATTTCAACGAAATCTTTCAGAATTTGATTTCGAGTTAGCAACTTCTATTTTTTTTTCGTTCCTTTCTTCTGTTTGGATCGGAAAAATAGAACAGTTGGGTGGATCAAAAATCCAAAGGAGGTTCATGGCCAAGGGTAAAGATGTTCGAGTAACCGTTATTTTGGAATGTACCATTGTACTCGAAATAGTGCTAATCGAAATGGTGCTAATAAGGAATCAATGAGTATTGGTATTTCCAGATATATTACTCAAAAGAATCGACATAATACGCCTAGTCGATTGGAATTGAGAAAATTCTGTCCCTTTTGTTACAAACATACAATTCATGGGAGATTAAGAAATAAATCGAACCGATCCGATCGCTTGTATGTCACCCTTCCAAGGAAGATTAAAAATGACATATATAATATATTTATATATTTAAAGATAAACAAAACAAATCCCTCATTGAAATAGGATTTTCGGGATAAGGAATAAACAAATCATGGATAAATCCAAGCGACTCTATTTAAATCCAAGCGATCTTTTCGTAGGCGTTGCCCCGATTGGCTCGGGGATCGAATTGATTATAGAAACATGAGTTTAATAGTCGATTATTAGTGAACAAGGAAAGATATATCTAGACGGGTGAATAGATTAAACTTAAAACAACAACGATTAATTACTATTGCTATAAAGCAAGCTCGTATTTTATCTTTGTTACCTTTCTTAATAATGAGAAACAATTGAAAGAGGTGAGTCGACCACTAGAACTACTGGTCTTAGAATCAAAAAGAAATAGGCTTACTCTTCATTTGAAGCAAAATTCCAATACGAATTCAAGGCGGATTGATATTTTGTTCGAAAAATTTGCCGATCAATTTTATTGTCGTATCATAAGAAAAAAGATCAATCTTTTTTTATTGAACGTGTTGTTTGTTCATTTTGACGACTTTATTATTAATATTTATATATTTTATCATACTAATTTCTATTCTACCTTCCCGGAGTTAATTCTCCAGTGAACTCCATTTTAAATTTAAAACATTCCGATGAATTCCTTCCAATATACTTATTTTATAATCTCATTGGAAATCATATAAAGACAATTTCTATTTAATATAGCTATTTGCGCAAGTATTTTACGATTAAGAAGCAACTGCCTCTTGTAAGATTGTGTATTAATCTATTATAATTATAGATACGCTTTTACCGCGAATTACTGCATTTATCCGAGTGATCACAAACGACGAAAATCTCTCTTTTGCCTACCTCTATCCGATAAGCCGAAACAAAGCTCTTATTTCTGTTGAGTAATATTCTAGTAAGTCTTGAATGAGCCCTCGAAAGCTTGATGCAAATAAACGAATTTTTGTTCTACGTCTCCGAGCTATATATCCTCGTTTAATTCTGGTCATGAATAAATGAAACTTCGATGAATAACTAATTGATTTCCTTTCTTTCAGTTATTCCTTTCCCTTTCTAGTTTATTACTAAAAAACGGATTCTTCCAATGTATAAAATAAAACTCCAATGGCTTTTGCTACTATAACCTTCCCGACCACGATTTTTCTTTTTTTCTAGGCATTTCACCGCGAAATAAGAAATTGTATTGATAGCGATACTAGATATTAAAAAAGCATATTAAATAAAAAACAAAAAAGTAGTAAATCTAAATGGATAAAAAAATCGTGGGTTCCATCGTTTCTATGGTTACTTTTTAAACGGCGAGGTCCCCTCTATACACCGGAGCCCTATCTTTCATTTAATCAAGGCTATTGTTAACTTGTACAGTTCACACTTTGGCTCTACCCATGAATTATCCAGTAATCAGTCTTTCACAACGAGATCCACTATACAGTAACGATATTTAATTATGAAGATTAGCTGTGTAGCTGACCCTGTTAGTCCGTTGTTGCAAGAGTAAGGGCATAATCTTTCTGCCTTTTAATTTAAATAGTATTTACCCTGCTTAATGGATAACCATTTGCTCCCAATGGGAAATTCTTTCTCATCTTAAATTGAAAATTGAGA
>JAJPGS010000564.1:0-27956 GCA_028654335.1 Alnus rubra | reverse complement strand
GCCTTTATGTAGACCAGATGAGACACATGCATTCAGATTAAGGCTAGAGTCATAGACAGCCTGAAAACCATAAATGTCAATCAATCTTCCTGTCGGGTGCCATGCATCAAACCAAAGAGAAATATTATGGCCCGTTCCCACTTTGAAGCTCATCAACTTCTTGGCAGCTTCCCTAAGATTCAAAAGTTTTTTCCAACTCCAAGACCACCTTTCACCTTTCTCCATCTAAAAACAAACTTCTGCCATTTCAAATTAACACGGTTTACGTTAAGTATATACTTCTAAAAATATTATAAACTTCTACCATTTGTATAAGTTCTTAGTGAGCAGTCTGAGATGTATAGATTGTATAGCTAGCTAGTAGTTGCAGAATTGTATAGAAAGCTTCTATTATTCTATACTCTGTTGTTTATGTTAGATAGCTTTGTTTCTTTGTGTTTGTATTGTTTTGCTGGATTTTAGATGAATATCCTGCAATTCATAATCCTTGTTAGAGAATATATTGATACCGTATATTACGGTACTCTCCATATATTGGAGGATTTGATTTAATCCTCATTAATTGTAATTGATTATAATCAAATCAGATTTGAATACATTCAATTATAATTTGATTATATTCTCTCTACAAACCATTTTGTATTCTCTCTATATCCCTATAAATAGGGATAATTTGTATTGTAAAGTAATCAACCAATAAGAGTATAATGTAGCCTTAGAGCTTTATCCTATGGATATAGGTCATCGATCGAACCATGTAAAATCATTGTCTCTATTTCTTATTATTCCGCTTTATTTTCTTTTAGTTTTATGTTTTCTTTCATGGTATTAGAGCTAAAGGCTAACGCTAATGTTCGATCTAAGTTCCTGTGAATTCTTTTTTTTATTATTATTCTGTTTTATTGCCTTCTCCTTAATAGTCTGCAAATCTCCTCGTCATATATTTTGCATACTTCATTTGATGAAAATAATAATAATAATAAATCACTCCATTGTTTTGTTTTTTTTTTCTTCAATGCATAACCTGTTTTTGCTTCTCTTTTTGTCTTTCTTCATTTCCCTTTGGTTTGTGTTTTGTTAAACAAGCGGTGTGCGTGAGTTGGAGATAAGTTTTACTCCGACCCACACCACCTGTGTCTCATTTGGAGACAAAACAAACCAAAATCCCTCGCTTTGTTCTTGATTTTGTTTTGATTTTATATATTAAAAAAAAAAATCACTCTCATACACAGCAACCTTCAAATCTTCCTCCGTTACTGTTACTCTCCACAAGGCCTAGCCGAGTTCCACCCTTCACAACCGGGCTCAGTCTCTTTGCCGCCGTCCACGTCTCAGATCCGGCACCTCCTCCTTCGGTTGTGCAGGCCCAGCGTCGACGCTCACTCCTCCGGCCATCCATGGCCCGTCGCAAGTAGAGCTTCTCCTCACCGTCACAATCACCACCTTACCGCTCCTTCGCTAGCCGTCCATCAGGCCCACCGTCCTCTTCAAGGTTGCGATCGCATCTGCTCTTATTCTTGTCACCTTCTTGTAGCAATTGTTGGTAAAGACGATTGTTGCCCCTATAGTTGTTGTTCAGAGAAAAGGTGTGAGAAAAAAAAGAAGTTTGTGCGGCGCAGGTATAAGTCTTTCAAGTTTCAATAGGGGTTAGGGTTGTTTATGTGTAATGATGATCTTTATGATGAAGAAAAAAAAATGAGGGAAGATAAGTGGAAACCGAGAATAGAAAAGAAAAAAAAAAAAAAAAAGAGAGAATCAAAAATCAAAAGAGGCAAAAAAAAAAAAAAAAAAAAAAAAAGAAGGAAAAAAGCCCATAAAAGAGGCCCAAGTGGCCCACATTGTTTTGGCCCTTTGTTGGCCCATTACTTGTATTCGGCCTTTGTGGTATTATTTCAAACCTAGGCCCATTTCAACTCATTGTTGGCTTCTTATTTTGGCCCATAGTTGGCCCATATTATTTTGGTATTTGTGGTATTCTTTAAACCCCATGCCTATTTTAACCCATAGTTGACTCATTTTTCTTTGACCCATAGATAGCCCCACCTTTCTTTTCTTTTGGCATTTGAGGTATTCTCTAAAACCCATGCCTATTTTAGCCCATAGTTGGCTCATTTTTTTTTGCCCATAGATGGCCCATTATGTGTTTAGCCTTTGAGGTACTACCTAAAACCTCGCTATCCAGGCTCATTTAGCCCACAATTGGCTTGAAGAAAAAGAACATTTAGCCCACAGTTGGCTCGAAGAAGAAGAAGGAAGACGAAGAAGAAGAAGAAGAAGAAGAAAGCTGTTCTCCAAACTGGGTTATATCCGACCCAACATTTAAAAAAAAATAAAATAAAATAAAACTCAAGATTTCAGAATTTTCTACCTTGAGTTTGCATGGGAATGTTAGAGAATATATTGATACCGTATATTACGGTACTCTCCATATATTGGAGGATTTGATTTAATCATCATTAATTGTAATTGATTATAATCAAATCAGATTTGAATACATTTAATTTTGATTTGATTATATTCTTTCTACAAACCATTTTGTATTCTCTCTATATCCCTATAAATAGGGATCATTTGTATTGTAAATTAATCAAGCAATAAGAGTATAATGTAGCCTTAGGGTTTTATCCTGTGGATATAGGTCATAGACCGAATCACGTAAAATCTTTGTCTCCATTTCTTATTATTCCGCTTTATTTTCTTTTAGTTTTTTGTTTTCTTTCGCTCCTTATTTCATATCAAGAACAGCTTTAGGCGGATTAGGCCAAAACCTGGGATGAGACCACTCAATCTCCACAGTGCATTTAAAGCCAAAACCTTATACTTGGATTTGGGTACGTACGTGAAACACAACTGGGACAAAACTAAATTGGACAGAAATTTCTTATAGATTAGTTAATATGTAAGAAATTTTTTACAAACCAATCTTTAAATTAAAAGTGACATCTGTATGTCTTTTAGCACGTGCTTATTTCATACTTTTTTTTAATAGCTTAAATGATGTATTTCACTTTCAAAAATTAGTTGGTAAGAAGATTTTACAAACTAGTTTGTAAAAAAATTTGCCTAAAGAATATATAGTCGTACTGATGTAGGACAGACGGAACTATACACTTTACCGACGGATCAAAGGAAGTTGGATTTACCTTGGGATCAAAAGTGAATGGGGGAATAATTAGCATCGGGCCGGGCATTAGCTTTCAGTACATACAGCTAGTTTAATGAGCCAGATTAATGGTGCGTTTGGGTATTGAATTTTTAGAATTAAAATTGAATTCTAATTCTATTTACAAATATCGAGGTAAAAAATTGTGTTTGGGTGTTGAATTTTGAGATTGAAAAATATTATATTTTAATAGTAAGAAATGATTGGAAGTTTAAAAAGTTGTGTATAATGATTGGTATTTTGAAAAGTTGTGTGAAATAATAATTTAAATAATAATAATTTATTATATATTGATTATTTAATTAAAATAAATAAATAATATTTTTTTAAAAAAATAATTGAAATCAAAATTAAAAATTTAAAAAAAAAAAAAAAATGAAGGAAGGGGTGGCTGCCAACCGGGGGTGGCTGCCAACCGGGGGTGGCCCGCCCAGTGGTCGGGGGAGGCCGCGCGGCCACCCCAGTGGTCGGGGGAGGCCGAGTGGCCACCCCCAGTACTCGGGGGAGGCCGCGTGGCCTCCCCCAAGGGGGGTGGCTGCCAGTCGGCAGCCACCCCTCTGTTTTTTTTTTAATTTTTTTTTTTTTAATTTAAATTATTAATATTTTATTATTTAAATGTGGGACTCACGCGTTTTTTTAGTCAACTTCTCCTGCGCGTGGGTCCCACCATTAATTTGAAAAACAGCATTGAATTTTCTCAAAACTCGGGTCAAAATTCGGGTCAAAATCCGGGTTTTATGCGGGTGGGTGGGTTTTAGAAAAAACCCGAGTGGAATAATTATTTCACTCGATTGCCAAACAGTTCATAAGGATCTCAACAAAGAAGGAAAACGAAGGCTAATTGACAGATGGTGATTGGAAAATATATACCCCATATAATAATTTTTCATTTATTGTCCTTGGCAAGATTATGTAAAAGTCTTGACACTTTAATTGTAGGTGGCCGCCGGCCGGGACATCGTTGATGAGTCTTTAATATATATATTATTGCAGGAATTGGAAATTTGTAGGCGTTTTCTGACATTTGGCAGCGGTTTTTGACCGTTAGTAAGAGCATTTTTAGTAGCCTCACTAAAATAGTAATTTGGCGAGAAATGGACAAAAGTCACTCCCAGCAGCTTTACTAATTTAACCAAAAGAAATTAGTGACTAAACAGTACTCATCAATTTTAATGAGTATTATTCATTCATCAAATCGTTAAAAAACTATAAAAATTATCATTTCTCTCTGTTTCTTTTTCTTTTTCTCCTTTCTTTACAATCCGACCAAACATGTTGAACGTCTCTTTGCCTTGTGTTTGGTAATATTTTTAAAAATTTCTGTTACGAAAAAAATTAAACAAATTCCGGAGCTTTTCAAATGTTGGGAATTATTTTTGAATAACAATTTTTTAAATAGATTTTTAAATGTGGTCTTGACTATTAATACATTTTATCAAAATAAACCATAATTTTTTTTTTTCGAAAAACAAAACAATTTTAAAAAATATGACTGTTAGGAAAAGACAAACATTCAAAAAATATTAAATAGAGAAAGAACAAAGAAATCTGAAAAAAAAATATTATTTAAATGGAATAGTAATAGTGAATAGTTAAAATGATGAGACTTCTAGAGGTACTTTAAAAAAGTAGCTCACCAGAATAGAGAAAAATGATTTTTAGTTATTTTAACTTGTAAAATTTGATGATGCTACTCGGAATGCTCTAACCACGTACTTTTTTGTAGTTCTTGTTTTGTAGATAAAGCATTTTAGCTAGTGAAGAAAAAGAAAAAGAAAGAGAAATAAGCAAGAATAGTTTATTTAAAGATTATTGGAATTTTGATAAATTGATACGATCAAAATATAACTTACTAAAAAGTACATTAATATGGAAATCCTTTCTACTATATTTTTAAAAAAAATAATTAAAATAATTAACATAATAACTTAGAAGATAGAATAAGATTTTTATTTTATTTTATTTTATTATACTTTACCTATTTATTGTTTTTGGGATAAATTTGTGTTGGAACAAGTAGCTAATATTCTCTCAGGCATAGAGAGTAATACTAAAAGATAAGTATAGTAGCTAATTGGCGGTACGATATATGATATTTTAGGATTTTCTAGAATATGTCTGTACAATTAGGATTTTCTATGATGTAACTATAAATCATATACTGAAATATAGTCGCACTCCTGTAGACGTCAATACATTGTCGAACCAAGTAAATCTGTATCTTAATTTTCTATTGCTGTCTCTTTTCGATTTCATATTATTTATCATTATTGTGTATGGTAACAACAATTTGATTATTTTCAGACTCTTTCTTTAAGAGACTAGTCCCCTCAGACGTATGATCCTCTCTTTTTAATTACATTTTAATGTTTAGCCCTACGCGCGCAGCTACACTCACTACAAAAAATCAAGTGTTTTGAGCCCTTTTTTTTTAGCCTTTTTTTGGCATAAAAATGACTCGAATCATTTTGAGTCTTTTTTTTTTAGCCATTTTCAAAACGACTCAACATATAGCGTATTAATTCTAGGTTAGAGTCGTTTTAGACTTTAAAACGACTCAAACAGTTTTGAGTCGTTTTGGACCAAAACGACTCCAACAATTTTGAGTCGTTTTGGTTGAAAATGAGTCTACTTGGAGCTGTTTTCTTAAAATGACTCCAAACAAAAACAATTCAAAAGGGCAAATTTTTTGTAGTGGCTCACCTTTGCATTGCATTTTAGGCCAGAGAGGGATGGGATGATTTTCTTGTAAATCTCATCGTTTGTTTGTTTCTTAGCGATCTAGTATATATACATTGGTAAAAGAATCTATAGAACAACTATTTGTTTGTTTCATATGCACAGTACGATATTTGTTTTTGATAGAGCCACCAAACACATCATTTTCCATCTCGATCATCTCTTAATTAATTATTCCTTTTGCAAATTTACATTGAATTTATAGGTTTTGCAAATTTACATTGAATTTATAGGATTTACATGTAAATCCCATGAACTCAATAATGAATTCATTCAACTACAACACCAGGATCGTGTTGGGTAAATGATGAGTTGAAATATGATTTTTATCGTTTCCAAGTTTGATATAAATAAAGTGTCAATATGAATAGATTCATTGCAATAATCATTACCTTCATAGCAATATTAATAGCCATAACGCGCGGCTACATTTAGGATTGATAAATTGTAATATATCTAAACTTGCAAGGAGCTGAAATGGTGGCTTGACAACCGTTAGGGTTTATTTTTTTATAAATAATGTTTATTGGTAATTTGTCCATAAGAACGTACTTTTTATACTATTGTTATCCAAACACTCAACCAATATTAAAGTACTTTTTAACAAATTTTATTAAACCCTAAATGTTATTTTAGAAATTGCGATTCAAAATCATTATTTTTTAAAATTGCACTTATTTTAACCCCAATTTCAAAAGGGCCCTTAATCTCCTCTTCGGAGGAAAGGTTGGAAGAAGAACCTTCATTCTAATTACCGGCCCTCTTCCCTTTGCTCTTTTTTCATTCAAATACTTTAATCTTGATGTGTTGGTTTAAATGGTAAGGGCTTTCATCTTGTGGCATTCCGTCTAAGATTCGAATATTTTGTGGTGCAAGATGCAGACAAGCACTAATCAGAGGTATACACCCAGACACCTTGGGGCCATTCACTTGATTGCTGATTCCACGTCTCTCCAACTCTTGGAACCATTCACATACTGATCATTCAACATCCCTTGTACGTCCAATGGAAATTAATTTTGTCTACTCCAAACTTGTGCCCTACATAAACTCTGCTTTGTGGCCTAAATAAATTCTGCTTTCAAATCATTCGTTTTGTTAAATAAGCTTCATTTGACCAGACTTAACTGGTACACAAAAACAACAAAGTACCCTCACTCCCAATAAGAGCTAACAAATTAACTACACAGAAATCAGCTGATCAGTAATTACACCAGAAGGAACAACAGTAAACTGGAACCACACAAAGAACAAAACCACATGAACCAGTCAGACCAGCACATCTCAGGAGCATAACATTTTGTCCTGCGCGCGCAGACCCCATTTACAGCAAATTCAGTCTACAATCTCTGCCCGTTCCACCTTTTGATGCAGCAAAAAATTCAGGGATGGAGCCAGACATTTTAATGGAAGGGGGCAAATAAATTTTTTTCTTAAGTAGGGGTTAAAGTATATATATAAAGGCAAATTAATTTTAAGTAAATTAAACATAATCCAGTTTTAATGTTTTTATTATTCCATTCAAATTAAAAATCAATAAGCAAAAGTAAAAAGAGTTTTTTGAAAAAAAAAAAAAATAAAGTACAAAAAAATCGCTGTCTAAAGATTCAGAGAATGAAAAATAAAAAATGTCTCAGTTTCTATATTGAAATTGAGAAATTTCAATTGAATTAATTGTGTGCTTCTCGGTCTTCTCGCATGGCTTTACCTGAATGATATGGCTCTTGAAGCTAACATTCTCTTACTCATTTTGTTAGAACAGTCCACTCTAATTAACACAATAGTTCACTAACTGTTATACAAAACACATTATATTCTACACAAAACACATTTTGCTAAACGCAACACAAAACAAATGAATTAAACGCATATCTTCTAGACTTTTCTAATGCATCTTGCTATTTTTCCCATTTTACGAAATTTTTGCCACACATCCTTAGGAAATCAGTTTTGTCAGGCGTGTAGCTCCTCAAATCCACACATGTCTTCTTCTAATGCACTGCTTTACTAAACCTTTTTCATTTACTTTGAACAAAGCCTCTACAACTTTATAAAACTCCTATTATTACTTTCTCAGATATGTCCATTGCTACATGTGAAATATTAAAGGAAATAGTTTTGACAATAAAGCTATCGTTCCAAATTAAATGAGATCAAATCAGTTGAAGAGAAGATAGAAAGGAAGGGCCAAGGGGGCAAAAAAATTTATTGTTAGGGGCTAATAAACAAAAACACCTTAATTATTTTATTTTTAACCTAAATTATTTTTTTTCCTTAAGAGTTGAGGGGGGTGTCATGGACCCCACCGGCCCCACCTCTCTCCGTCGTTGGCAAAAATAGTCATCCTAGGTTAACGATAAACGTACGTCTCCTCCATGTATATATAGCTTGTCACCGACAAATTAGACAAGTCCTTATTTGACGTGCTGGTAATTAATCGCACGTGGGATTCTTTATTTGGTTAAGCTAGACACGTCAATAAAACATCTTTGGGACCACTTAGAGCAGTCTCATAAAATATGTTAAAATGGGACTAAATAAATTATATCTAACTCAGTAAAATGTTTAACAAATTTAGTGAATACTGTTTACTACCGAAGTCCTATAAATAGCTTAGTGGTACTTCACGAGACAGCATAAGTGGAGTATCGCTGATCCACCTATTCCCTTATCCCAGTATATATTTCTCCTTCCCTCATAGCTTACCTAAATATCCCATGAAACAAACACCTCTTCTCTCGACCACAAATGTGGGCAGGGCCGAAGCTTTGCCAAGATACAAACTTCCCTTTACAAGTTGAAAGACAATCTGCCAATTACCAGCCAAGCTTCTGGAGTTACGTTTTGTGCAGTCCTTAAACAATGATTAGCGGTAATTCATTAACCATGCACATTTCTTTTAACGCTTTAACGTGCTTTATTTCCCCTCAAACCCCCTCCTTTATTTCTTTTTTAATGTCGAAAACGTCTGTCTAACTGCCACATAACTCATGACAAGACGAAGAGACATTTGAGCAATTATAAGATGAAAAAAAAAAATCACCAACGTACGTTCGCTATATATAAATATTTATCTCAAATTGTGATCATGCAGGATCAACGATACAAAGATAGAGCAAAGAAGCTGGAAGAGGACGTGGGGAGTATGATTAATAATGAAAATGCCGACTTATTGGAACACTTGAACTGATTGATGATCTTCAACGATTAGGTTTGGGATACCGATTGAGAGGGACATAACAGAACCCTTGACAACTTTGCATCTTCAAAATTATGTAATGAAAGAATAGAGAAGAGTCTCCATGCTACTGCTCTAAGCTTTAGGCTCCTCAGACAGCAAGGCTATCAGGTCTCTCAAGGTAAAAAAAAAAAAAAAATATATATATATATATAATATATAAATATATATATATATATATAATACCTACAGACTATATCATGCTAATTCTCTATTCTCATACAGTCAATCCTAAAACTTCTTGATTTCATTTCCATGTTGATCTCACCATCTTCTTAAATCATATTTTGTTTAAAATCCAGATGTATTTAACAATTTCAAAGACATAGTGGCAATTTCAAGAATGCCTTAGAAAGGATGTCAAAGGAATGTTGAGTTTATATGAAGCTTCTTACGTTGCTTACGAAGAGAAAACATCTTGGAAGAGGCCATGGAATTCACAAGAATGCATCTCAAGGACCTCAAAGGAGAAGTGAGTAAAAGCATGGCAGAACAAGTTAGTCATACATGGAGGTTCCATTGCACCGTGGAATGCTAAGGCTAGAAGCTCGGTGGTATATTGAGGCATACAATACGAGGGAAGATGCAAATTCTCTTCTACTTGAACTTGCAAAGTTGGATTTTAACATAGTGCAGTCGGTGCTTCAAAGTGATCTCCAAGATATGTCAAGGTAATGTTTGAAGTACTAATTTATTTACGTCATTAGGAGGGCTTTTATTAGAATATTAATTAAATAATTAAATTTTTTATTTTTTATCAGTTTAAACTTTTGGAATAAGTGATGATTTAACCTATTATTAAAAAAAAGTCATAAGTTCATATCTTTTCTCAATCATTCACCCTCAGTTCAATTAAATATTTAATGTGTTGGGTCTAACTTATTAAACTATTAGCGAGTCAACAGCTTTTGTTAAAAGATATACCAAAAAAGAAAAAAAAATCAGTTATTGAACGAAAATATATATATATATATATATATTAATTAATTAAAGGGGAACTTCATTTAACTCTCATCACTTTTGCAATCTCATCCTCCCCTCACATCCCCCGAAAGTTTAAAACATTTAATTTAGTGTATCGAACTTAAAAAATTTGCAGTCTCACCATCCATTAGCATTTTCTATTAAATCTTGATGGATGGTTGAGAAGGGCAAGTTTGCAAAAAATTTAAAGTTCGATACAGTAAATTGAGATTTTTTTGAACTTTGAGAGGAGATTGCAAACGTGATAGAAGTTCAAGGAGTTGAGTGAAGTTTTCCTTTAATTAAATTAACTTTGACAACGCTTGAATGTTAAGTAGAAACTTATTTGGTTCACCTATGCCATTAGGTGGTGGAAAGACATGGGTCTGGCAAAAAACTTGAGCTTCACCAGAGATAGACTGATGGAATGCTTCTTTTGGACAGTTGGAATGGCCTTCGAACTGAATTAAGTAATCTTCGTAAGGGATTAACGAAAGTGGCTGCTCTTGTAACCACTATTGACGATGTCTATGATGTTTATGGTACCTTGGATGAACTAGAGCTGTTTACAGATGCTGTTGACAGGTTAATAACTCTTCACACAACCCCCCCCCCCACCCGCGAAAAAAAAAAAAAGGAAAAGAAAGAAACATTTGTAATGTAACTCATACTCACAACCTTTATGTTATAAAATTAAGCAAATCGTACGTTTAATTTCTTGATGGTATTTTCGATGGGATATCAATGCCGTGAAAGATCTTCCCCACTATATGAAGTTATGCTTCTTAGCTCTCTACAACACTGTTAATGAGATGGTATATGACACTCTAAGGAGAAAGGAGAAAACATCCTTCCATACCTAACAAAAGCGGTATATGCAGTCATTCTGTAATTTTCTGTTTTTTACATGAATTGCATTTCGTAAGGAATATTAAATCTAATAATCTTGGAGTTTCTTCTTTTATTTTAGTGGGCTGATCTGTGCAAAACATTCCTACAAGAAGCAAAGTGGTGTTCCAAGAAAGATATGCCAACCTTCGAGGACTATCTTAACAATGCCTGGCTATCCGTTTCAGGGGCGATCGCCCTTGTTCATTCTTATTTTTTCTTGAATCAAAAGTTCTCAAAGCAGGCACTGAGGGCTTAGAAAAATACCACGACCTTTGCGTTGGCCGTCAATTATTTTTCGACTTTGTAATGATCTGAGTACTTCGAAGGTATTTTTTTTACAAAATAATATTTCGTAGTGTCTTTTGTGTTAAATGAATATTAAGGTCAATATGATCATCATTGGAACCACTACGTCACACTAACATATTAAGCTATTTATTTGAAATACAGGGAGAGTTAAAGAGAGGCGAAACTGCGAATTCAATCCATTGCTACATGCGTGACACTGGTGTTTCTGAGGAAGTTGCTGAGAAACACATCCGTAACATGATTGATAGGACTTGGAAAAAGATGAATGAAGAGCGAGTAGTTGATTCTCCATTTGGAGAAGGTTTAGTGGTAACAGCAATCAACCTTGCTCGGATTGCCCGATGCACGTACCAATATGGAGATGGGCATGGAGCACCAGACACTAAAGCAAAAATCGAGTCCTTTCATTGATAATAGAGCCTATTTTACTCATTGAGAGATAGATCCTTCTCTATCAATAACGAACATGTATGCTCAGAAAAAAATAATAATAATAATTACGAAATGTATGTGTGGCGGAGACGTGAGCTGAGAATGAAAAACGAGTTCCAAATAAATTAGCTTTTGGCTACGTTTGATTACATTGTTGTTTTCTATCTCTAATTTTGTGTTTTTAACAAATAACTTAAAACATAAATAGTGTGTTTAAATTATGATTTTACCCAAACTCGAAACAAAAACACTTCAAAACGAGTAATGCTAGAAGTCACTATTTTGTCACTCTCGTAGCCCTCCAAAAATTATGTAACTTTTAAAATTACCATTGAGTTTGTGATTGATCGATCACTATTAAATTTTGATCAAATGATGATTTTAAAAACCACATCGTTATTAAAAGGACAGAAGAATAACTTCTAGAATTACTTTTCCAAAACACTTAATTGGTAAGTGTAAAGTTATGTGGAAAGGTCAAAGAATAACTATAAAAGACTTTTTCTTCACAATGAGTCAAACTTTTTGCTAACGATAGTGGACTCAGGTCAAACTTATAAACCTGAACACGACATGACCTCCCGTCTTTTAAAAAGTTCTATATGAATATACTTTAGTGTGTATATATATATACAATAAAGTATATATATATATTTGTCAAAAAAAAAATAATTTGGCCACTGTCCCTTTAAAAACAGTCAAAAAAATTACAAATAAATGTGGTTTCATATAGCCTCGAAAAAAATAGGTCTCATATGAATTTGAACTAAATTTACATCAGAATTAATGATATTTGTTAGTTAATAAACGAGTTTTATCTGCAAGACTTTACCGATCATGAAAATGAACAATTGAAAATAAAAGTTCCACAATATGAGCATAATTTAGTCCAACATTCAAACTTTCAACGATTGTCAAATATTTCTAAATTATGACAATGGTTTGAAAGCACCAAAAGATCAATTGTCTACCAACTTTTTATCGAGTTGTTGTACTTGTGTTTACCCTTCCCGTTTTTACCGCAACCACAAAACAAGCGTTTTCAATCATTAATATTGTTAAAGCTATGATCAATTGATAACTTCAACTCAAGGCTGCTTTTAGCATTGACTCTCAATCGTGAAAGGAATGTGAACTCAAATTTGAAGCGGATGTCACTTTAATACATTTGAGTGAGATATTTCATAGTCAAAATTTCGATGTGTGGGTCATCATATGTAGCATTGTGGGAACAGATTTCATATAGGAATTCCACAAGTATAAAACATTTAAAGTTAGTGGAGTAAAAGGTTTAAAATTAGTGGGTAGGTCCTATATATAATAGTCAATATCTACATAAAGACGCCTATTTGTGGATAGCATTTATCTTAAATCTCACCAAGCTCAAACTTTTACATGCAAGAAACATCAGAACACCGAAGATACGGAAATTTCATATAAATTAGAGAGTTCAGTTTTTGGCAAGTGTTTACAATGATTTTTACTGTACATGTTTGCAACTCACCAGTCACTATGTTTCACTTACCTCTTTTAACCGTAATAGAGAATAATTCACATTAAAACGCTAAACCTAGTATCAAACAGGGTCAGTTACTTGAAATTATATAGGCATGAAAAAAAAAAATAAAGGCCCATAACTCTTCCAAAAAGATCCATATGAGCAAGGATGCATGCATATAAGGTACGTAGATAATTTTCACAGCAATTGTAAATAACCATCCATCCGATTCAAACTGACAAACAGTGACTTATCTTGAACTATTCAATCTGAAATACTCCCATGCTACAAACTCAAATAGTTAGTATTCACAATACAGGTCTTTGGTTTTGTGTTTGGTTGCTCAGAAAATTTAGAACTTTCTCAGTATAGTATATTCATGACATACAATCACAAAAGCTGGTGGCTCATGGAGCAATTTTAAAACTCTACTGAAGATTAAAGTTCTTCCTATTTCTTTTTTCTGAAATAATAAACAACATAAAAGTCAAAAAACTTTCCTTTTCACCAGGATCATAAAAAGTACAAATGTACTCTGAATTCCATCAAGTTCACATAGCCTATCTTCAACTATTCAAAGCAGGTATTTACCAAAAAAGAAAAGAGAAACTATTCAAAGCAGGTTTGCATACCATGCATATTTCAGTTGAACTTCGACCTTAATTAGGAGTAGGATTAATTGCAAGACTTAGATTATTCCCACAGTAACCGTAAATAAGCACTAACCATAATCCAATTGAAGTTGAACTTGTGACATGCAGTTGCTTGCTTCCATTTATAAGTAAATAAATTGATCTAGTGCTACGCAGTGGATTACCTTTACTGGGTCGTGGGACACCTTATGTATTTTGGTATAAAGTTGATGAGAAAAAATTATTATCCAAATCTTATATACAATGACAAATGGACTAAACTTGGTACTCGGATTGGTAGATCTATTTCTGTTAAAAATTTTGATCCCATGACTTCAAGTGATCATCCGCTAAACCTTTTAAGAGCACTAGTAGCAGCTATCCTATAATGGTTCTATTTCCTATATTTAGAGAAAATTTCATAATAATTCATAAAATAACTTCTACAGCAGATGCCCTAAATACACATGTGCGCCTTGGGTAGCTAGTGATTCTATATGTATTTGTTAGCTCTGTAGCTACCAATACAATATTTTAATAATAAAAAAAAAGGTCTCTATCTGACTCTCTCTTCTTCACACCTTCACCCAACCGCCCTTCTTCTTCATCCTCATCTTCTTCTTCGTTCAGCCTTGGTATCCCATCCAACAGTAGCTCGTCGTTGAGAGGTTATGAGAGCAACAACCACCGAATTATCGAGAAGCCATTATCACAAACTACATTTGGGATCGTTCAAAACAATTTGAAGCAAATGGGCATTGACAGAGACGAACACAGCTATCTATGTAGAAAAATTAGCGAGAACCCCTGACTGAAACCAGAACAGGATTGATTCAGAACACTTATGAGCAATGGGCATCAACAAAAGTTGGAAAGAACCAACCAGAAAAGCAAAATCAGAGTTACATTATTGAAAGAATACCCTCTGTCAAGAACTTCTCGAACCTCGGCAATAGCTTCGCCATCCTCGCCGGGTCAGATTCAGAGCAGCGTCGATCGCCAAAGCCAAGCACATAGCCACTCCGATCTGGGCGTTTGGATCTGCTCCACGAAGAGTGCGTCGGCCAGGGGCTTTCGAAACGAGACGAAGCAAGAGAATGAAGAAGAACTGCACTCATCTCATACAATATTTTCTTTTTCTTCCCAAAGTGATGCAGAGATTTCAGAGGAGAGAGAGGAGAGAGAGAGAGAGAGAGAGAGATTTAAGGGAATGAAGGAGAAACGGAAGAAGAGATGATTCTTGCTTGACGAAGAGAGAGAATAAAAAAAACTAAGGTAAAAGATTAATATATATATAGATAGATAGATAGATATATAGAAAAAAAATAAAGAAAAGCTATTATGGAATATTTTTATAAAAAATAAAAAAAATAATTTGATTCCCTAAATTTTTCCTAATGTTAGAAATCTACGGCGGGTGCTCTAAAGCAAGCCTCCAAAGACCGATAATTGACAACTTCTATTTGCGCATTACTGAAATCTAGCTTTGTATTGGATAACCTCCACAAATACCTCCCAAAGTGGCCAAGACCTTTTAGTTTTGCTTTCAATCATCTAGTTAAGCAGTGTAAGAACAAAAATTGAAGAATCCAAGTCAGACTCCATGCATTTAGAAGCAAAATCAAGTTCGACCTCTTCAGCTAATTAAGGAACTCGATAAGAGCAAAATCAACAAGAGTCATATGCAGTTCGGCATAGTTGCGATAAGGAAATTAAACCAATGAAATAAAAGTGCTCTCAAACCACCAATTTTCTTGTAGTGACCCCCTCCCCATTGCTCTGGTTTGAAGTTTGTCTTTCCATGCCGGGCAGTGCAACTTTCATATTCAAATAGACTTGAGGATCCCCTCTCAAAGAGGTGGTTTGATCGGCACCTCCATGCATTACAGCCTTCCCATTACATCAGACGTCCCTTTCATAAACACTGCAACAACAGTACTATGGCATAGCTGGTTGGGGACATTGTGAATGTCCACAGGGGTATGGATTCCTTGGGCAACAAATCAATGCACCACTCCAGCTAAGGGACTTTCTTCTTTGTACCAGGCTGTCCTTCCAAAGTAGGCCGTAGTGATATGGGCAAGCCAGTGGCTCTTTGACTGAGAATGGAGCTTCGAAGCTTGGAACATGAGCCGATCGAGATCGACACCAATCAAGGTGAGTGGTACTTGGGTCCGGCCAATTCCATTTTGGGCTATAGGTCATTATGTCAGGCCCATATCTTTTGAAATTAAAGATTTTTTTTTTTTTTTTTGAGACAAAAGATTGTGACACCAGTACAGAAGCATAGTGGTCAGGCCCATAAGGATTTTTTTTCCAATGTAAGTTTGGGCTATCAGAGAATTGGTGGGCAAAGCTCGAATGGAGCAGCCTTGGGCGTGATTTAAGTGGTACAAGTACTAGCCTGTTTCAACTATCAACTAAGATCACTCACAGTGGATTATGTAAAATTCACTTTTGGCTAGAATAAATAATATAAATGCAAAAAACGTCCTCCATTGGCTTATCTATTCAAAAGTTAGAATAAATTTAGCCTCCATTGTGAACAGTATAACTCTTTGATCCTTGGGCCTCATTTCGCCATTCCCAGCCTCTAGAACCTTAGAGTGAGAGAGAGAGAGAGAGAGAAAGAGAGAAGAAAAAGGAGAAGAGAAAAGTGTGATCTTGAGGGCTTAATCTCACTCAAGAGGAGGTAATCATCTTTGCCTATCTCGTTGATCTTGTCTTTGGTTATCATTTCTAGTTTGATTCTACTTATTCTACTTGTTGTATAGTCTTTATATCTTAGGTTTGCTATAATGTTCGGTAGATTGTGTTTATTAGTTGATTTTGGTGGTTCAATTTGTTGGTTATATGATCTTTTTGTACGAATTACCATGTGATATTGGGTTGTTGAAAGTGTTAAGTTCTGTTTTCAAGTTTGAGAATGAATCTATATGTTGATGCATGAATCTATGGTTAGATTAGTGTTAAATTAAGTTTGGGGGTTTAGCACGCATGGATAAGTTTGGATGTTGTGGTCGATAAACGAACATTTGGCGGTCTAGTCGAACGATTGGTAACAATCGATAGACTCGAAATATGAACGTCTCGATTATTGAACAGAATAATTGTTTTGTCCTCAAATCGTGTTTTAGGACGTTATAGCTTAGATTAAGTTTTGATTATTGGTTCTTTTTCAGATTTCGAGGTTGGATAGTCTCTGGACGATTTTTTTTAGGAGTCGTGCGAACCAGCCGGTGCTTAAACTCACACAGATACACGTTATTTTTAAGTTTCTTCATAACATGATTACTTTATACGATAAACGTACATATTTACAAATCACATGAAATATCTTTTTAAAACTCAATGAAATCTGATTTGTTTTTGAAATATTGTACTCTGATAGAAGAGAATTGATGAATAATTAAACAAATTTTGTTTAAGGTGTAACTCCTCTTCTTTTCTCTTTTTCGAGTGGTGAGACTCCACCAAATTTCTCTTTTCTTTGAACTGTGCGGCTCAGTCCTCTTTCTTTTTCCCCTACTCTCTTTCTTCTCCTCCAAATTCCTTCCTGCCCCATCTCACTTTTCGGACTTCTTTTTCATCTCATCAAAACCTTTAGAACATCTTATGCTACTTTGCAAATGTTGCAAAGATGGTCATATTGAAGTTTTGTTTCCCATTTTAAGAGTTACATTTTATATTGTTGGGATGTTGGGTCCATCATTTTTATAAATGGATTATTTCAAGTTGTTTGCTTTTGTTAGTTTGTGACGTTTGATGGGTGTTTTATTGAGAAGAATAATCTTACTATATGTTTGAAAGTTTTTTTTTTCTAATTAAAAATATGGGAAGAGGCAACCAGTGTAATTACCCCCCTTAAAGGTGACCATCGGGATTCTCACCCGCTGTGGAATGTTCAGTTTGAGCCATAGCTACTGCCTTGGAAGATGAGTCCGTCACCACAGCCCCGCCAAAGTGCAAGGTGATAAAGCCTCTTTTTATTTAGTAGCATCTGGTTCACGGTCTACTACAACAAGCAGGTTCGAACCCATTGTGATGACCCAATTTTTTTTTTTTTTTTTTGAAAACATAAAATGAGTCATCACAGTGGCACTACATGTCTCTCAGCCAACATACAGTACACATTCCATAACATATACCTGATAATCAGAGTACATCTACACAGCGGATAACACATAATAAAATTATCAACATAGCAGAATGTACATCTATAAACAACACTTAATCACAACAAAAGAGTCATTAATATGTCTATCTGTTTAAGGCTTCTACATAGTTATTAAATACATATCAAAAGACTGGCTCTATATATAAGTGTCACATGCGGCACGAGGCATAAACAAAACTACCAAAAGGTGGACGTCCAAGTCCACACAGCTACGACTCCAGCGATGTGCCTCAGTCGAAGTACCCCAAATCTAGAGCTACGGGGTCATCCTCTACATCCGTTAAACCTGCAGCCAAAGCATCAGAATCTGTACGGTAGTGGGGTTAACCACAACCGTACTGGTGAAAGTATGAGTTCACCACCTCAATAATAAATCACTGAGGTCTCAGCACTATAGTACTCACTGGAGTAAACAAAGCACACAGACGTACGTACACATATACAAGGTTCAAGAACATCACTCTCAAATCATTATGTCCACACGCCAACACATCATCGAATACTAGTCACTACTGTAGATTGTCTTTAATTCCAAATTTAAAATTAACAACACCGCTGCTAGATGCAATTACTATAGATTCTTGTATAGAATGACAATATACACTGCCTGTGAAGCCGCATACCCACAGAGCAAACAACACACAAGTGCTAGAAGCCCCATACCCTAGACTTGCCTTGCATAATACACCGTCAGTGAAGCAACATACCCGTAGGGCAAACAACACATAAGTGCTAGAAGCCACATACCCTAGACTTTCCTTGCATAATACACCGCCCGTGAAGCAACATACCAGCAGGGCAAACAACACGCAAGTGCTAGAAGCCACATACCCTAGACTTGCCTCGCATAATACACCGCCCGTGAAGCAACATACCCGCAGGGCAAACAACACATAAGTGCTAGAATCCACATACCCTAGTAATAATTTGAAAATCATGCTTTGTATTCATGCAGATATTTCTAACAAGCCTGATTTAAATGTTAATGATTTAAGTACTTCTACTTCACATGCTTCTAATTATGAATTAGATTTTGTTGATATTAAGCCTGTGATAGAAGATACAGCTTGTTTAGATAATTCTTGCTTAACTAATCATGTGATGCATAACTCCAAGGAATCACAAGGTAAGTTTATTCCTAAATGTCATAATTGTGGGAAGATTGGTCGTATTAGGCCAAATTGTTGTTTGTTGAAATCCCACAGGTCTTGGATTAAGCAGGATGCTATATGGAAAAGTGAAGTTGAAGATTCTTCCTCATCAAAATATGTCCCTCCGCATAGGAGACATATAAAAGTAAGAGCAATATTGTTTGTAAGAATGCTAACCATATTTCTGCAGAGAAAGTCAAGCAGCATTCCAACAAAAGAAGCTTGCCCACCTGTTATCATGGTGGCATCACCGGTCACATCCGACCCAAATGTCCACAGCTCCAAGCTCAGAAGAAGAAGGCACAGAGGAAGTTGCCTACTAAGACCACATCAGGTACTCTACCTTCGGCGGGATATCAGGTTCCATAGCATCAGCGGCAACAACAGCGGTCTGTTTCGAAGAACACATCAAGGCACCACAAGAAAAAGCTGCAAAAGTCTGATAGCAACCATGCCCATGAAAGGATGCTGAGCTTGTTACAAGGGATGCTGAGGAGAATGGACAGTATGAGCAATACTCGATCACATTTACCACGGGTACACAAGGGTTGGGTCAGAAAGGATGAGACCACTCACCCCTTGAGGGGGGTGGACTCACCTAGTATAGGTGCAGTCTCACCCATACCTAGGATTGTGGCTCCTAAATCATAGTGCATGTAAGATACACTTGCATTGCATCTTTTATATTGTCATATCCTGTTCATGCTTTGAATATTTGTTATGGAACCATTTTTTCTATCCCTATAGTTTCTCTTCTTATCTTCAGAAAATTCTGCTTGTATTTCATAGGGATGACAGAGAAAGTACGTCGGGTGGCTGCTTTTCTATCTTGGTATAGGTAAACCTCTCTCCCTGAGGTCATGTTTGCCCTTACCTTACATGCTTGGACTAGATTTTTCTTTCCTGTGTAGCATGTTTTTGTTGTTTTTCTACTTTTATTTTGAACAAAAAAGAAGAAGAATGGGGATTTGTTGCAAGGTTTCTTCTAAAAATTTTCAGCTATCTCATGTATATTTATCTGTTTTGACAGTTCTCTGTGCTTTGATAGAATATACATTCATATGGTTAAGATTCTAAATCTGATATGTGCTGAGTTTTCCTGCTGCATCTTTACTAGATAGTTGATTTTCTCATGCGATGAAAAATGTGCATTATCCAAGGCTCTCCTAAGGTATTTTTTTTCTCTCTGACTTTTAGCTTCTAAAAATTCTAATGAGAGAGATTATTTTTGCTAAGATGGTCAAACTGACCAACTCGCTAGTTGAACCTAGAACCCATAAATTCTGGCATTCTTTCTAGGTTGCAGCACCAAGTGATAAAAAGCATTCAAATCTGATAAATATGGATAAATAAAAAGATTCACTGCTTTTGTGCTATAAATCTGTTCTTGAACTTGTCCCTATAGAAACAGTCAGTGACCAAATCATTGCGGAAATAGACGGTTACTAAAGGACAAAGCAAAAGAAAAGTGTTGTACCTTAGGGGGAGTGTATCAAATGAGGGTGGCTAAGCCCTAGTAAAATAAGGTTTGACCTCTGACTGATCTAACATTGATTTTCTCTCTTATTTAGAAAATCCGGGTGATTTAAGTCATATCAGTAAACTTCTTACCTTATTGAGAAAGCCTTCACACACACACGCATTGCATGAGTTAAGTTTACTATTGAAAATGTTTTGTCTGCAGGAAATTTATGCTCATTGATTACTTAACTCTTTTCTATACGCTTGCGTATTTTTGACCAACTATCTGACTGTTTTCACATGTTAGATACATGTGTGTGCTGATTCTCGTTGAAGACCTAACCTTGTTCTTTTCTCCTATTTTTATTTTTGGTTATGGTTTTAATTAATACTCTGTTTACCCTTTGTCATTGTGTGACAAAAAGGGGGAGAATTTTTTGGTTTTTAAACCAGGAATGTATTTCCAAACCGGTCAAGTGTTTTTGTCACAGGATGGCCAAAGGCGAGTTTGTTAGTATTTTATATTGGTTACATTCTGGATAAACAAAAGCACTTTATGTAATGGTTGCATTTTTAACAGGATGGTCGATTTTCAATTCAGAATCTTCATGTATTCAGACAATGATCAAATCAAAGACAATAACTGATCACAAGCTTCTTAAAGATGTCCATGAAGAGTCCTTTCAAATCCAAGACAAAAACAATCGGTTCCTGCGCAACCGTCCGGACGGGCCCTTGAAGGCGTCCGAACGCCCTCAGTGTCCAGCAGATAACGATAAAGACGTCCGGACGTCAGAGCAACACCGTTCGGATGCTAGGTCAATCAGTATTCAACAAAGAGTTGGATTTCAGTAGTCGACACTGTTTGGGAAGTCTCTGGCAAGCCGTCTGGACGACGTGGCAGCACGTCCGAACAATGTCCAGTATTTCAAAATATTCCAGAGTTCGTTCGAACGCGGAAAGGATTTTAGCAAAGACCGTCCGGAAGCTCAGTCAAGCCGTCCGGACGTGAACCTGATAAAGATAGAATTGCGCTGTTTTCTGAAAGGATATCGCAGAAAACCGTCCGGACGAGGCTAACTGATGAGTGCCAAATATTGTGTATTTGGACCCCTTGATTTACATTAGTTAGACCTTTAGCCTTGTTATTTTCTGATGATTTGGTTAGTTTTTGTGTTTTTGTGTTTTGTAGGGCAATAAGAGAAAAATGGCAAAAATTCATGAAGAAATGCTTGGAAATTCGGAAGTCCTGAAAAGTCGATTGATCGAACTTAAAAATCGATCGATCGAAATTGTGCCCCAAAGTCGATCGATCGATTTTTAGTCGATCGATCGAAATTCCCCAGAAACTGCTTTTGCAGAAGCGCACAAGAACGCCCCAATCAAGAGCTTCTCCATGACAAAAAGCAGTCCTCCCTCTGATTTTCGCAGCAGAACACGCTGGTTTCGTGACCTTGGTTGTCTCTAGCAAGAGAGGAACCCTAGAAGGGGGTAGAGGAGTCATTTACATAGGTTTCTAGCCCTAACTTCCCATCTATAAAGCCATAGCCATGCCTCCTTGTTGGAGAGCACTTCTCAGAGCAGTAGCTAGGATTAATTTCGTGCATTTGTAGTTGATTTCAGTAGCTCATTTCTTTAGACATTTGTCTTTGTAAAGCAATTCTTCTATTTTCATGGTTGTTCTTCAAGTTTTTGTGGTGTTCTTAATCATGGGAGGCTAGAACTCTTAACTAAGGTTGGGGATGAAACCTCTCCATTGATGACACTCACACTCTTGTAGTTCTACTTGCACATTTAATGTTGTTCAAGTTTCATTCATTTAATGCTCTATCTTTTGCAATTAATGTGGTTGGTGGTAGAAATAGGACATTTGATGTGTTTCAAACTTAAGCTTAAGCTTAAATGACACCTTAAGCTTAATGTTCTTTGGGTGTTCAAGTGGAAACGAAGAGTGTGAGTTGTCGGATTTGGTTTGGTGAATTCCTTAGCCTTAGTCCCTTTTTACATATTGCATTTCTTCCTCTTTACTTAGCATTTTGGTGCATGTTTAACCCTCAAACTCTTGGAACTATGTTAGAATGAGGTTGATTGAGCAAGACATTGATTTTTTACCATTTCCCTGTGGATTCGACCTCGCACTTGCACACACTATATTGCAAACGATTCGTGCGCTTGCGAGTACTCATTAAAACACACATCAAGTTTTTGGCGCCGTTGCCGGGGAAATCGGTTCAAAAATTGGTTTTTGTTTGATTGATTTTGTTTTCTACTAGTTAGATAGATTTTTGTTTCATTTTTACTGTTGTTTAGCTTCTGTTCTGCATTCTAAGTCTTTTCTTTGTTTTCCCGGATCTGTTCTGCAGCTTCTGCAACTTACTGGGTGCCCTGAAGAATCGATCGATCGAAAATAAATTCGATCGATCGAAATATACTTCGATCGAACGATTTCTACAGCAGCAGCTCGGAACTAGGTGAGTATCTCTTCCAGTACTTTTTTTAGTCCATTTTGTTCATTTTTGTTCATAATTTGTTTCTGTTTAATAGTATTTTGCTGTTTGTTTAATTTTCTTTAGTTATTATAACTTAGTTCAAATTCTGTTAGTTTGTGTTTTATATTATCCTCAATTTGTTTTATTTTGTTCTAACAAAAAAAAAAAAAAGAAGTTTCTTCTTTTTTTCTGTTCTGTTCTGTTCCTGCAAATTTCGAATATTCGATCGATCTATAAATTCGATCGATCGATTTTATTATTCGATCGATCGACCTCAACTCAGAAGGCAGCTCCTGGATAAGATCAGTAGCAGAAATTTTTACCAAAAATTCTTTTTGGTCCCAACTTGTAAGTATTCTATTTTTACTTTGCTGCTATTTTGTGTAAATTGTATGCATTTTTGTTAGTCTTTACTTTTATCTTAGTTGTGTTATTTTTCTTTTTTTTTAAAAAAAAAAAAAAAAAAATTTTGCTAGTGGGTACTTAGCTATCTAAGGCAATGTCAAGGTGAATTCTGGCAAGGAGGTCTTGGGATTTAAGTGTGTCCATGTGACCCCCCTCACCTACCTGGGAATTAGCCTAGATTGTACTTTGGAGAACTTTGTTCCCATTAGCTTTTTTCTTTATTTTTGTTTGTCTTTTGGTTAAACATTTGTGTATGCTTGGTGTATGCTTGGTAGAAGATCATTGAACTTAGACTTGACATCTTTAGATCCCGAAATTGAAAGAACTCTTAGGAGAATCTTAGAAATTCTGTTGAGATGGGAGATAACATGCATGCAAATGAAAATGAGAGGAATCGGGGAGAAAACGTTGATCATACTAGGACACTTAGGGATTTGTTTGCACCCGTTGCAACAAATTCTCCTTCATGTATCGTGTTACCCCCAACCAATGCCACTCATTTTGACCTCAAGCCTCATGTCATCCAACTCCTACCCGCATTCCATGGCTTGGACCTCGAAAATCCTTATAGCCATGTGAAGAAATTCAAGGACATCTGTGCCACCTTCAAATTTCAAAATTTTTCTGAAGAGTCTGTGCATCTTAGGCTATTTCCTTTCTCACTCCATGATAGGGCCAAAGCATGGTTGGATTCAAACATGCCTGGTTCCATCACTTCTTGGGAGAACTTGCTAAACAAGTTCTACAACAAATTCTTCCCCATGTCCAAAGTCAATGAGTGTAGGAAGGAGATAAGCTCATTTACTCAAGAAGAAGATGAGAAATTTTCTGAGAGTTGGGAGAGATTTCAAGATATGCTGATTAAGTGCCCTCCACATGGATACGAGAAATGGAGACTGGTGCAATTTTTCTATCAAGGATTAACTCAATCCAATCGTAGCATGATCGAGTCGATGAACGGAGGCGCATTTCTGAGTTTGACGGGAGAGGAGCGTATAGGACCTTAGATCAGTTATCCGACAATTCCCAACAGTGGGATTTTTCAAGCTGTCGAGATAAAGCTGCTCGCATTCAGAAGAAGGGAGGCATCTATGAGGTTAAGGAGGATATAGAATTAAAAATGAAGATAGATGCCCTTACCAAAAAGGTCGAAGCCCTAGTTGTTAGCAAATCCATGAATGCTGCCAACCCATTCCATGTTGACTGCTGTTCCATCTGTGCTAGTCCCATGCACTTAGCACAGACTTGCCCATCATTGCCAGCTTTTGTCGAGTCACCAATGGAGCAAGTGAACGCTTTCAACGATTATCGAAAGCAAGCCAGTGGACCTTTCTCCGAATCATACAATCCAGGGTGGCGGAACCACCCTAACTTTTCTTGGAAGCAGAACCAGCCTATGACTCAAGGGGAGTTCCTCACCAATCCATACTCAATACCCCCCTGGATTTCATCAGCCGGTTCACCATCAAAGCCGTCCATCCCAGCCAGCACCATCATCAAGCCCCTACTCAAGCCCCTGCCTCTTCTTCACAATCACTTCTGGAAGACACTCTTAAGGCCTTCATCCAGATTACGGCCAATCCATCAATGACGTGAAGAATGCTACCATGGTGAACACTCAAGCTATTGCCAAGATGGAGACCCAGATCGGGCAAATTGCTAGTCACCTGGGAGAGAGAGAAGGGAAAGCTCCCTAGTCAGCCTGTGCCGAATCCAAAGTTGCAGTTCCATGAGGGAGTTCATCAAATGCAGTGCATGGGCAGGAGCATGTGCAAGCCGTTGTCACACTTAGATCAGGGAAACAAGTGGACAACCAAGTGGTTCACCCAGGAGAACCCTGCTGCACAAGAAGGAACAAGGAAGCAGGAGCGTAGAAAGAGAGATGCCGAGCCATCTACATTAGCTCCGACCATAGAGACTCCTCCTAGGCCGTTTATACCTAAGGCGCCTTACCCTGATAGACTTCTCGCGCCCAAGAAAGGAGGAAATTCGAGGACATTCGGGAGGTATTCAAACAAGTGCAGATCAACATCCGTTCTTGGATGCCATCCAGCAAGTGCCGTCTTACGCCAAGTTCTTGAAGGACTTAATCACCGTCAAGCGGAAAACAATGTCCCGAAAAAGTTTGTTTGACCGAGCAAGTCAGCTCAATCCTCCAATGTAGGCTGCCATCAAGTACAAGGACCCTGGATGTCCTACCATCTCTTGCACGATAGGAGTCAGCCACATTGAGAAGGCCTGCTTGACCTTGGAGCCAGTGTCAATCTCCTACCCTATTCAGTTTACCTGCAATTAGGTTTAGGAGAATTGAAGCCCACCTCCATGACATTGCAATTGGCTGACCGGTCAGTTAAGATACCACGGGGAATAGTGGAGGATGTTTTGATTAAGGTGGACAAGTTTTATTTCCCCGTGGATTTATAGTGCTGACACCGAGCCGGTACAGAACGTTGGAGTTCAATACCGGTAATCCTAGGGCGACCATTCTTAGCTACGGCTAACGCCCTGATCAACTGTAGGACGGGGGTAATGAAGATCTCTTCGGCAATATGACAGTGGAGCTGAACATCTTTCACATCAGCAAACAGCCGAGGGAGTGCGATGAGATCAATGCCTGCTTGATGAGGATCATAGAGGAAGAATCAAGCATAAAGACCCCCTGGAAGCATGCTTGCTCATTTGGAGAGGATCTGGACTTGGATGCTACTTGAGCAAGCAAATGCGTTTTAGAGTTTGCTCCTCTGGAGAGCAAGAAGAAGAGGAGCAGCAGTACCTGAGCCTCCAAAGAAGGAACTTAAGCCCCTACCGGACAATCTTAAGTATAAGTTCCTCGGTCCAGCGAGACTTTGCCTGATCATAGCTTCGGATCTTCATGTTGCTCAGGAGGAGAAGTTTAGATTTTGAGAGGACAAAGAAGCTATAGGCTGGACCAGAAGATATTAAGGGAATCAGCCCCTCGGTTATGCACAAGATACACTTGGAGGAAGACACCAAACCATCGAGGGAGCCACAGAGAAGGCTCAACCCAACCATGCAGAAGTCGTCAGAGGAGAAGTAATCAAGTTATTGGATGCAGGATCATCTACCCATCTCTGACAGCAAATGGGTGAGCCCCATTCATGTCGTGCCCAAGCGAGCTGGGTAAGTCGTGCAGAACAAGGAAGGCGAGTTGGTCCAACTCGAGTACAGTCTGGATGGAGAGTCTGCATCGACTACCGCAAGCTGAACACCGCCACCAGGAAAGATCACTTTCCTCTTCCGTTCATTGATCAAATGGTGGAGCGGTTGGCCGGGCACGAGTATTACTGTTTTTTGGATGGTTATTCTGGATATAACCAGGTCCCTGTGGACCCTGAAGACCAAGAGAAGACGACCTTCACTTGTCCGTTCGGGACGTTCGCCTACCGACGCATGCCCTTTGGCTTATGCAATGCACCGCTACTTTTCAGCGGTGCATGATCAGCATCTTTTCTGACATGGTGGAGCATTTCCTGGAGGTATTTATGGACGACTTCTTAGTTTTTGGGTCATCTTTTGAGAGTGTTTGCACCACCTCACGTTAGTCTTGGTGAGGTGTAAAGAGAAGAACCTGGTACTCAATTGGGAGAAGTGCCACTTTATGGTACAGCAAGTGTGCTCGGGCACGTCATCTCTCGTCGGGGGATAGAGTGGACAAGGCGAAGGTAGACCTGATATCCAACCTTCCGCCCCCACGGACGGTGAAAGAGGCCCTTTTCATTTTTGACGAGGACTGCAAGAAGGCATTTGGGGCCTTGAAGGCAATTCTGACGTCCACACCCATCATTTGGCCCCCGAACTGGGGTACACCTTTCGAGATCATGTGTGACGCGTCCGATTATGCCGTTGGAGCTGTGTTGGGGAAGCGCATTGACAAACTTCCCCACGTCATTTATTATGCAAGTCGAACTCTGAACGACGCCCAGCTGAATTATTCGACCACTGAGAAGGAGCTGCTGGCATTCGTATTTGCTCTGGATAAGTTTCGATCCTACCTACTAGGATCGAAAGTCATCATCTACTCGGATCACATTGATTGTACTACGATCGATCATATAGATCGTACCACGATCAATCAAAGATCGTACCACATTCGATCACATAGATCATACCATGATCGATCACATAGATCATACCATGATCGATCACATGATCGTATCATGTTCGATCACATTGATTGTACCACGATCGATCATATAGATCGTACCACGATCAATCAAAGATCGTACCACGTTCGATCACATAGATCATACCATGATCGATCACATGATCGTATCATGTTCGATCACATAGATCGTATCACGTTCAATCACATAGATCGTACCATGATCGATCACATAGATCGTACTATGACCGACCACATGATCGTACCACGTTCCATCTCATAAAT
>JAJPGS010000563.1:35000-37651 GCA_028654335.1 Alnus rubra | reverse complement strand
TCGTATAAAATATCCATTGATAAAGCTCTTGTCCTGTCCCATTTAGGCGGATATTTTATACGAGGTATATAAGGATAAGGAGTCTATATATTGATAATTCTTTTTTTAAATGATTGTTCAGAAAATTACAAAACAAGTTTTAAACTTAAAAAATGAGTTTCAACAACTCATTAATTTGGATTAAAGATCTTATATTTGTTGTTCTATAAAAAATAGTATATAATATAGAAATAAAAAATATAAAAAAGACAAAACTTTACTAAAAAGACAGTTGAAACTTTATATCTTGTATTTATTCTTTTTTTTGTTTGACAAAAAAATCTAATTTTAAAAATTAAGTAATGTAATTAAGTATACAAAAGAATTCTTATTTTACATACCATAATGGCAAAACGAATTCAATTTCATATTTATCCATTCAAAACATTAAGTAATGCGAATCATTACTTTTTCTTTTTTTTATTATAATTATTTATTATTTTATTTTTTTTCATTTTAATTTCTTTTTTAAGTATAATAAATTATTATATATTTCTATATAAATATAAAATTATTATATAGAAATATATAAATATTATATATAAATATATAAATTAGAAACGAAATTAAAAATGAAACTAGACTTTTTTTAGAGTCAGAGATAGATTCAGATTATTCCAATGTTTAATTATTTATTTATTTCTTTCTTGTTCTTGTTGTACAAAAAAACTTTTTGAATTCCCTGTAGAAAGAGATTTCGCTAACGAAAAAGCTTTCAATGCTATCCAATACCCCTCCATTTTCCAAATATTTTTACGAATTCGTTTTTTTGCTATAGAAGTGCGTTTTTTTGGAACTGCCATTAAAAAATTATGATAGAGTATTCATTTCTATAGTTGGATGTGAAAGACATCTATTGTTCAAAACCAATTGTTCTTTACTTACTATATAATTATAATTCTATATAATTATCTATTTAGAGTCTAAATTATACTCTCTTCATAAAAAAATACAAAAATATAAACCAAAGTGGTTGTCCCTTTATCTTTATATTGTTTATTTTCATCGTGCTATATTTATACATGTAATAAAATACATCAAAAAGTTTAAGAAACCAACCCTTCATTTTTTATATTAATTGCTTAATTAGTCAAACTCGAAAAAAGAGTGCACCTAATTAAGATTTTCAAATTCAAATGAGACTCGTAGTTAATGTGTTAAAGTATACATCATTTTATTTTAGTAATTCGTTCAATCAAGTCAAAACTGCATTGGTTAATGATTCTGAATAAACGAACTAAAAAAAATAGCTCTTATTTCCTCGAGTTAAGTTATGTATGGACCGTGTCTGTCTTTTATGAATCAAAATACTCTTTTTGGTGTAATTATTTGTCCTTACTCTCTCCCTAGATTAAAATATTGTATTATGTAAATTGTAATAATTGAAATTTTTCTTTTTTGTAGCTTCATAAAATCTTACTTAAAAAAAGTAAGTATTTATTTTTCAATAGTAGCTTGGTCATCTCATTTGACCAATTCAAACTTCTTGATTTCAAATATTTTGTTTTGTTTGAAGTATTTGGAAAAAATTTATAATAATTAAGGATATAAAATTTTAGTTTCGTTTTACATATCTTAATCTTTTTTATTAACTGATTCCTTTCAAAAAAAAAATAAGAGCTGGTGAATCAGAAACAGTTAATGTTAATTAAGAATCAAAGATTTTTATTTATTTATTTTTATGGAATATACATATCAATATTCATGGATCATACCTTTCATTCCGGTTATAATTCCTATGTTAATAGGAGTGGGACTTCTCCTTTTCCCGAGGGCAACAAAAAATCTTCGCCGCATGTGGGCTTTTCCTAGTGTTTTATTGTTAAGTATAGTTATGATTTTTTCAGCCAATCTGCCTATTCAGCAAATAAATAACAGTTCTATCTATCAATATGTATGGTCTTGGACCATTAATAATGACTTTTCTTTAGAGTTCACCTACTTGATCGATCCGCTTACTTCTATTATGTCAATCTTAATTACTACTGTTGGAATTATGGTTCTTATTTATAGTGACAATTATATGTCTCATGATCAAGGATATTTGAGATTTTTTGCTTATATGAGTTTTTTCAATACTTCAATGCTGGGATTAGTGACTAGTTCTAATTTGATACAAATTTATATTTTTTGGGAATTAGTTGGAGTCTGTTCTTATCTATTAATAGGTTTTTGGTTCACACGACCAATTGCCGCGAATGCTTGTCAAAAAGCGTTTGTAACTAATCGTGTAGGGGATTTTGGTTTATTATTAGGAATTTTAGGTCTTTATTGGATAACGGGCAGTTTCGAATTTCGAGATTTGTTTGAGATATTCAATAACTTGATTTATAATAATGAAGTTAATTTTTTATTTGTTACTTTGTGTGCCCTCTTATTATTTTCTGGTGCAATTGCTAAATCCGCTCAATTTCCCCTTCAGGTATGGTTACCCGATGCTATGGAAGGACCTACTCCTATTTCAGCTCTTATACATGCTGCTACTATGGTAGCCGCAGGAATTTTTCTTGTAGCTCGGCTTCTTCCTCTTTTCATAGTTATACCTTACATAATGAATATAATAGCTTTGATAGGTATAATAACATTACTATTAGGAGCTACTTTAGCTCTTG
>JAJPGS010000563.1:12500-15000 GCA_028654335.1 Alnus rubra | reverse complement strand
GATAGTTCACTAATAGACCGAGGGATAAGTAATTCGACTCATTCACATCTAGATCATGAATGTTTGGAATCCATATTATGCAAGGAGACATTGCTTTTGCTAATTCGAATTGAAGGGTGATATAAAATCGGTCTATTTCCGGCATCATATCCATAGTTAGCGCATTCGTCATAGTTAGAAGCTCCAGCTCCGTATCAAGGTCACGGTCAATATCGTCACTATCCTCAATAAGAAAACCCTTAGGCTTGTTATCCAGGAACTTGTTCAGAAATACTGTAATGAAAGGAACATAGGAGTTTTCCGCTAGGTATTTGACCAAATAGGATCGTCCAGTTCCTATAGAACCTATCACTAAAATACCCCTAGAGGGGGATAGGGCTAAGCGGAGCGAAAAGGGTTTTCCATGAGATGGGAAATGAAAACTATTAGCCCCACACGAGGTTTGTGAATAAGTGATTGTCTGATAATGAGCAAGGAATATCCGTCTTTCTGCTAAACAGGATGTATTGAACTCATAATTCATTAGATACTTTTTATGAATGTCAACTAAGTATCGTAAGTAAATTGCTCCCGGTTGTTCAATCATTTGATAACCAGAGTCATTCTTTGATAAATGATCACTATGAGTCAGACTCAATAGAATTTGATCAATCCTTTTTTCTGTCGTTAAGGTGGAGAACTGAACCAAGAATTCTCTTTCTTTATCATCAATCGAATCACTGTTCGAGACCCAGGATTCTATTTTATCATCAATCCAATCACCGTTCACGTTTTTTCTTTTTCTTATCAATGAATAGATCTCTTTACTTGTATGACTTAGATGTCTCGTATTTCTCGAAAAAGCGATTGGATTGATGGGATTTGGTATGATACTTATGAGATCGATGAGATTGATATTCAAATATTTCTTCTTAGAACGTATTGATTTGACCCCATAAGCGGGACCACCACCCCATAGCATGTTGCCGCCAGAAGCATAACCCCGTATTTCTTCTATAGAATCTCCTAATTGTTCCAGAGCAACTAGAAAGAGATTCTTTAACCATAAAGAATTCAGTTCAGATGTAGGATACCTATCCAGAAGTTTTCGCAACTCAATCATGTATGATGGAATCATCAAAGATTTGACCCTTTCGAACTCTGTCTGTAACTCACTATAGGCTCGAGAAACAAAGAGAAGATGTGTACGAACGAGATATCCAGCAACAAGAAGAAGGAAAAGGATTGAATAGAGGAACTCCCGAACATTTGGCGATCTCAGATGTGTCGATATCAAGGGTGACTCATTATTTCGATGAATCATTTCTTCGGACAGAAGAAGATTATGTAAACACTTACTCGAAATCTCACTTATCAGATTCCATTGTGGAAGACACAATTTTTTCTGAAGAATTCGCCATGATATATCTGATCCATGCATAATATCATGAAAAATGGATACAAATTTTTGGCTGCTACTTAGTATCGGCAATAGGTCTGAAAAAGTATCTAAAAATATCAAATTTAGATATTTGTACCCTGTCGAAGTAAGGAACCATGGCATATATGTTTGGAATAGATTCCATTTTGAGAGAGTTGAAAAAGCACTATCTCGTTGAAAGGTTCTATACATCTGCCCTTTCTCAAGGCATTTCTTTAGACAAAGACTCCGTTTTTTCCTCTTTTCGGATGGTAAATATTTCTCAGAACATGGAGTGTGAATCAAACCCATGTTTGAATTGAAATTGAGATACTGCTGCAAGTTCTTCCCCTCTGAATCAGATAGATTCATATCTGAAAGAGGTTTACAATAAGTTCTTTCAAAATTTACTATTTGTCCCTCTGTTAGAGGTGTTCCAAAAATGTCTGCGATCGAGTAAATAGCTCTACGAACGAATGGATCGGATCGAATTGGAAAATGGAAAGATTTGTACAAGTTATACCTTTCGTCACCACTTTGTGGAAAATCGTTAGGTATGAATATGTTAGAGACCTGTGACTCGATTGGTGAAATAGTATCTCTCTCCAAAAAAGCATGTTTTTTTTTACCGCCGCACAAAGAAAATATTTTGTTGCGAATGAACAAGATATTGAGGAATTGTCCATACGTAAAATCATAATTATTGACACGGGCCTTTTCCACATAAAAGGGGAATCTTTTGTTACAATCGAAGCAGAAGTGATGTGGATTATTCAAGAATCGAAGTCGATTTGCTTTATAAAAAGAAGATATCAATGAACTTCTATGAAATGGTTTCGCGGGATTCGGCCAATTGTCTTGATCGTGGGATATCATTGAGAAATAGGAATACGTGTTATCAAAAGATTTCTTGCGATTATTTCTAGTATGGAATGAGTCAATCATCCACCACTTTGGTATCTTATTGAACAAAAATGGTGATATTGTTCCTCCATTGATCAAGAATTTAGATTTCTGGGAAGTATCATGATCATCCAATAAGAAGGGTTTCAATTTTTTCAAATGAACGATTTGAAGACCTATTGATTCTAACAACTGATT
>JAJPGS010000563.1:0-7500 GCA_028654335.1 Alnus rubra | reverse complement strand
AAAAAAAATCCTTTTGTAGCGAATCATTTATTAAGAAAAATAAATAAACTTAACACAAAGGCGGAAAAAGAAATAATAGTAACTTGGTCCCGAGCGTCTACCATTATACCCATAATGATTGGCCATACTATTGCTATACATAATGGAAAGGAGCATTTGCCTATTTATATAACAGATCGTATGGTGGGCCATAAATTGGGAGAATTCGTACCTACTCTAAATTTCCGAGGACACGCGAAAAATGATAATAGATCTCGTCGTTAAAAGTCGTTTATATTTAATAAAATTATAAAATATAAATGAAAAATAAAGTAAATATAGATGCTTATCGTTCATTAGTAAGAGGTGACTTTTATGATAAAGAAAAGAAAGAGGAATCCATATACAGAAGGATGCGCTTTAAGTAAACATATACGTATGTATACTAACAAAGCACGAAAAGGAATTGATCAGATTCGTGGACGTTCCTACGAAGAAACACTTATGGTACTAGAACTTATGCCTTATCGCGCATGTTATCCACTTTTTAAATTGGTTTATTCTGCAGCAGCAAATGCTATTCACAATATGGGTTTAAACGAAGCAAGTTTAATCATTAGTAAAGTGGAAGTCAACGAGGGTACTACTGTAAAAAAATTAAAACCTCGAGCTCGAGGACGTATTTATCCGATAAAAAGACCCACTTGTCATATAACTATTGTATTAAAAGATATATCTGTAAACGAACAATATTATAAAAGATCCAAATACAACATATTCTGTTTAAAAAACTCTGGATGGATAAATAAAAATAAGTACACAGATATGACGTGTCATGATATATATAGTATGGGGGATTATGGGACAAAAAATAAATCCACTTGGTTTCAGACTTGGTGCAACCCAAGGTCATCATTCTCTTTGGTTTGCACAACCACAAGATTATTCCGAAGGTTTACAAGAAGATCAAAAAATACGAGATTGTATTAAGAATTATGTACAAAAAAATATTAGAATATCCTCTGGTATTGAGGGAATTGCATGTATAGAGATTCAAAAAAGAATCGATCTGATTCAGGTCATAATCTATATGGGGTTTCCAAAATTACTAATAGAGGGTCGGCCTCGAAGAATCGAAGAATTACAGATGGATGTTCAAAAGGAACTTAATTGTTTAAACCGAAAACTCAACATTGCTGTTAAAAGAATTACAAACCCTTATGGACACCCTAATATTCTCGCAGAATTTATAGCCGGACAATTAAAGAATAGAGTTTCATTTCGAAAAGCAATGAAAAAGGCTATTGAATTAACTGAACAGGCAGGTACAAAAGGAATTCAAGTACAAATTGCAGGGCGTATCGACGGAAAAGAAATTGCGCGTGTCGAATGGATCAGAGAGGGTAGGGTTCCCCTACAAACCATTCGAGCTAAAATTGATTATTGTTCCTATACAGTTGGAACTATCTATGGGGTATTAGGCATCAAAATTTGGATATTTGTAGACGAGGAAGAATAAACCTTTACTTGACTTGTCTTTACGGTCTATCGACAATAAAAAAAAAAATGACAAACTCTTTCATTCTTTTTATGTTAAATAAAAACAAAAACGGGCAATTCTATAAGGTTGAATAAAAATTCAATTAATTTTTTGATATTGAGATAATTGCTATGCTTAGTGTGTGACTCGTTGGTTTTTTTAGGTTTAGGATTCAAAAAAACGGACCGGCCCATACATAGTATGAACTAAAAACTATAGAACTAATAACCAACTCATCGCTTCCTATTATCTAGATATAAAGAATCGGTCACGATATGATATATTGGTTATATCATTGTAGCAACGGAAAGTTTTTTTGCATAATAAAAAAATAAAATCAAAACAAATCTGATTATAAGTTGTGAAGCAATAACAATAAAAATGCGGATAAAGGGAAGGGTGAGAGAAAGAGAGAAAAAGAATATCAATGCTATATGATTCCAATATGTAAGGTCTATGAGTGATCTTATAAAGGATAGTGTAATAAAGCATCAATACTAATTTTATTGATCTATAATCAGATGAATTTGTTCATAGAACAAAAAAATCAAGAGCCCCGAGTCAATAAAGACTGAGAAAATTGACTCAAGAACACATTTCATTTTCATTAGGAGCTCCATTGTATTGTATAATTCAGGCCTAACCATTAATCTAGAAGCGATGGGAACGACGAAACCTGTGGATGCATAAGATTCTATTGAAAACGAATCCTAATGATTCACTGGGTAGGATGGCGGAACAAACCCGGGACCAATCCCCTTTTATTCTGAAAGGTCATGTCATGTCATGGGATAACCCTACAACTAAAATAGATATTGAAAGAGTAAACATTCGCCCGCGAAAGTTTTGATTTTATTGGATTTATAAATTTTGGTCGATCCGATATGATAATAAAAAAGACAAAACAAAATAAAGACTCGTTATAACAAAATGACATTATATTATCTATAACATTATCTCTAAATAATCTAGAAAATAATTATCTATAACTATAAATAGAAAAATAGAATAGATGTTTAATTAATTAAAAAAATTATAAATTATCAAAATAACATATACAAATTTATAATAGATTAGATAAAATCTCAATGAATCCCACGATTCAGTATATTTTTCATTAAATACATGTATATTATTTTAGAATTGTTTCATTCGCGAGGAGCTGGATGAGAAGAAACTCTCATGTCCGGTTCTGTAGTAGAGATGGAATGAATTGATAAACAACCATCAACTATAACCCCAAAAGAACCAGATTCCGTAAACAACATAGAGGAAGAATGAAAGGAATATCTTATAGAGGTAATTGTATTTGCTTCGGTAGATATGCTCTTCAGGCACTTGAACCCGCGTGGATCACATCTAGACAAATAGAAGCAGGGCGGCGAGCAATGACACGAAATGTGCGCCGCGGTGGAAAAATATGGGTACGCATATTTCCAGACAAACCAGTTACAGTAAGACCCGCGGAAACGCGTATGGGTTCGGGGAAAGGATCTCCCGAATATTGGGTAGCTATCGTTAAACCGGGTAGAATACTTTATGAAATGGGCGGAGTAGCAGAAAATGTAGCCAGAAAGGCTATTTCAATAGCGGCATCTAAAATGCCTATACGAACTCAATTCATTATTTCAGGATAGGAATGTAAAACCAAAGGAAAGAGGTCTTTGGAATAAAAAAAACAATTGTAGGTTTCTTTTTTTTTTTATTTATTTTGGACAAACAATATTTCTTTTTTTACTTCGTCCCTTTGCATCAAAAGAACAAATAAAAAAAATGATATGATTCAACCTCAAACCCATTTAAATGTAGCAGACAACAGCGGGGCCCGAAAATTGATGTGTATTCGAATCATAGGAGCTAGTAATCGACGATATGCCCATATTGGTGACGTTATTGTTGCGGTAATCAAGGAAGCAATACCAAATACACCTTTAGAAAAATCTGAAGTGATCAGAGCTGTAATTGTACGTACTTGTAAAGAACTCAAACGTGACAACGGTATGATACTACGATATGATGACAATGCTGCGGTTGTTATTGATCAAGAAGGAAATCCCAAAGGAACTAGAATTTTTGGTGCGATCGCACGGGAATTGAGACAGTTAAATTTCACTAAAATAGTTTCATTAGCGCCTGAAGTACTATAAGTATAATAAAGATGAGACTATAATATAGTTATAACATTTGAATAAAATAGATAAAATTAATTAGTAGATTTGTCTCACGCATATATCTTTAACAATTCAAAAAATAGAAATATATATATAAAGAAAAAAAGCATGTTGATTATATCAAAATTCGGGGGCAACAATAATTTTAGTTTATCATGGGTAAAGACACTATTGCTGATATAATAACTTCTATACGCAATGCTGACATGAATAGAAAGGGAACGGTTCGAATACTATCTACTAACATCACCGAAAACCTTGTTAAAATACTGTTAAGAGAAGGTTTTCTTGAAAACGTGAGGAAACATCAAGAAAGCAACAAATATTTTTTGGTTTTAACCCTACGACATAGAAGGAATAGGAAAGGGCCATATAAAACCGTTTTAAATTTAAAACGGATCAGTCGACCCGGTCTACGAATCTATTCGAACTATCAACGAATTCCTAGAATTTTAGGCGGGATGGGGATTGTAATTCTTTCTACTTCTCGGGGTATAATAACGGACCGAGAGGCCCGACTAGAAAGAATTGGTGGAGAAATTTTGTGTTATATATGGTAAGCTTTCTTCTATCCAACTTAGATATGGAACTTTACTATTTATTTGTGAAAAAAAAGAGAAAGAGCGGGTTTCTAATATCACTCTACTCCTACATTAGTTAATACTTCAAAGAGGTTTTACCTGGAATAAAAGAAGAAAAATGGATTCCTGGAAGTTTAATTACTGAATCACTTCCGAATGGTATATTTAAGATTCGGTTAGATAATAAAGATCGGATTCTAGATTATGGTACAGGAAGGATTCGGCGTAGTTTTATACGTATACTACTGGAAAATAGAGTAAAAATTTTAATAAGTCGTTATGATTCAACCAAAGGGCATATAATTTATAGACTCTAAAACAAGGATTCAAACGATTAGTTGATTTTTTTTTCAACTTCACTATTCCTTTAGCTTTAGAAGGGATACAATTCAAAAGTTCAAAATTTCAAGAAACTTATTTTCTTCCAATAAGTAAATTCAAAATTAAGTTAAGGAATGACAAATATGAAAATAAGGGCCTCTGTTCGTAAAATTTGTGAAAAATGTCGTCTGATCCGTAGACGGGGACGAATTATAGTAATTTGTTCCAACCCGAGACATAAACAAAGACAAGGATAATCTTTCTAAAATAAAAGAGACTCTCTAAGGTACCGGATATACAAAAAAAAGAAAGGATCCGTTTTGACATGAAATGGATATATCCATATATCTCTGACTTATATTTATGAGATGATAAACTATGGCAAAACCTGTACCAAGAATTGGTTCACGTAGGAATGGACGTATTGGTTTACGTAAGAGTGCGCGTAGAATACCAAAGGGCGTTATTCATGTTCAAGCAAGTTTCAACAATACCATTGTGACTGTTACAGATGTACGAGGTCGGGTAATTTCTTGGTCCTCCGCTGGTACTTGTGGATTCAAGGGTACAAGGAGAGGGACACCGTTTGCCGCCCAAACCGCAGCAGGAAATGCTATTCGGACAGTAGTGGATCAAGGTATGCAACGAGCAGAAGTCATGATAAAAGGCCCCGGTCTCGGAAGAGATGCGGCATTAAGGGCGATTCGTAGAAGTGGTTTAATATTAAGTTTCATACGAGATGTAACCCCTATGCCACATAATGGGTGTAGGCCCCCTAAAAAACGGCGTGTGTAAAAATAAACAAAACATTTCAAGAGAAATAAAATAAATAATTTAATGATTTGATCAAATAAAAATATTACTATGGTTCGAGAGAAAGTAATAGTATCGACTCGGACACTACAATGGAAGTGTGTTGAATCAAGAGCAGATAGTAAGCGTCTATATTATGGACGCTTTATTCTGTCTCCACTTATGAAAGGTCAAGCCGATACAATAGGCATTGCAATGCGAAGAGCTTTGCTTGGAGAAATAGAAGGAACATGTATCACACGCGCAAAATCTGAGAAAATACCACATGAATATTCGACCATAGTAGGTATTCAAGAATCGGTAGATGAAATTTTAATGAATTTGAAAGAAATTGTATTGAGAAGTAATCTGTATGGAATTCGTAGCGCGTCTATTTGTGTCAAGGGTCCCCGATCTGTAACTGCTCAAGACATCATCTTACCACCTTCTGTGGAAATTGTTGATAATACACAGCACATAGCTAACCTAACGGAACCAATTAATTTGTGTATTGAATTACAAATCGAGAGGAATCGCGGATACCGTATAAAAACACCAAATAACTCTCAAGACGGAAGTTATCCTATAGACGCTGTATTCATGCCTGTTCGAAATGCAAACCATAGTATTCATTCTTATGTAAATGGGAATGAAAAACAAGAGATACTTTTTCTCGAAATATGGACAAATGGAAGTTTAACTCCTAAAGAAGCACTTCATGAAGCCTCACGGAATTTGATTGAGTTATTTATTCCCTTTTTACATGCGGAAGAAGATAAATTACATTTAGAAAACAATCAACACAAGGTTACTTTACCCCTCTTTACTTTTCATGATAGATTGACTAAACTAAAGAAAAATAAAAAAGAAATAGCATTGAAATCTATTTTTATAGACCAATCAGAATTGCCTCCTAGGATTTATAATTGCCTCAAAAGGTCCAATATACATACCCTATTGGACCTTTTAAATAAAAGTCAAGACGACTTTCTGAAAATTAAACATTTTCGCATAGAAGACATAAAACATATATTAGACATTCTAGAAATATAAAATCATTTGGTATAAATTTGAAATCCATTGGATTTCATCTTTTTTTTTATTTAGATTATTTAGAAAGAACTTTAGAAAAAAAAATGAAAAGAAAATGGGTTTTGAATCTTTAGAACAATCCATATACTCAGAATAAATCCAAAATTAAATTGAATAGATGTATCTAGGGAGAATTCACTTTGAAGCGACTATTCCCTAGATACATATGTCGTGATATTTTATTTCACAATTATTTCACAATTGAATCAATTTAAAAAATTAAAAAGACCTAAAGTTAAGGATTTATCAATAGGTAATGTTGCTCCAATACCCAACCAAAGGGCTGCTGCGGTACCAATCAAAAAGACAGTTGTCGCTACTGGACGACGAAATGGATTTTGGAATTATTAACATTCTCCAAAAAAGGTACGGTTAATAATCCCGCAGGTACTGAAACCATTAAAAGAACACCCAATAACTTATTGGGCACTGTACGAAGTATTTGAAATACGGGAAAGAAATACCATTCAGGCAATATTTCCAAAGGAGTTGCAAATGGATCCGCGGGTTCACCAATCATTGATGGTTCTAGAACCGCTAAGCCTACGTTACATGCAATAGTGCCTAGAATTACTACTGGAAAAATATATAAAAGATCATTGGCCATGCGGGTTCTCCATAATAATTATGACCATACCTTTAGCCAATTTAGTCTTAATACAGGATCATTCAAGTCAGGTTTTTTTGTTATTGGGATAGGTGAATTATTATGGATCCATCCCCGAGGGAACCGGACATGATAATTTTTCATCATCCGGCTCGAGCACAAATCAAACGAATGCAAGTAATTAAGTTCTTACAGGTAAATGCTCAATACCCAAGTAGGCTTACAAAGTTGACCATGATCAAGTTGCTTTCTGGGTCGTCTCAGACCTTGCGATTTTATTTTATTCCCCAAAAATAAAAATAGGAGACTTTTTTCCATACAAGAATTTACTTGTTACTAATATAGTCTAGCCTCGGTTCTTCTTTAGATCCCTTGTTTCACTCCGATAGTACATATATCCTAAATCGAGTCAATGCA